>NW_025563339.1:0-25000 GCF_020424385.1 Procambarus clarkii
GCACGTGGTGGAGGGGAGGGCGGTCATGGGTTTGGGAATGCAGGGGAGTCTAAGGGTGGGGGGGGGGGGTGTCAGGGAGATCAGTGGTTGGGGAAGGAATTGTGAGTTGGTTAACGGGGTCTCAGCAGATTCTGGGGGCGAGGGGTGGAGGGTCAAGGGAAGTGGGGACAGGGAGGGTATGGGGTGAGGGAGGGGGGGGAAGACAGGGAGGGTATGGGGGTGAGAGGAGAGGGAGGGTTGAATGAAACATTTTAATGAGGACAGGGAGAGTTTAGGGTAAGGGGGGGGGGGATTCTATTGGGAGGAAGATGGGGGGGTGTGTCCTCTCCTCTGGGGTTGGTGGGGTGTTGGTTGGGAGTTCCCCACTTCCCCCTCAGGTGTGTGTGTGTGTGTGTAATCAACTCACCTATTTGTACTCACCTATTTGTGTCTTTAGGATCGAGCATTGATTCTTGGATTCAACATTTTGAGCCATCGCTTGTTTACAACAATGACTCCGGTCCAATTTCCTTATCATATCTAGTTTTAAAATAAAAACAGAATTTGCTTCCACAACCTGCTCCTTCACTGCATTCCATTTTCCCACTACTCTCACGCTAAAAGAAAACTTCCTAACGTCTCTGTAACTCATCTGAGTTCCCAACTTCCACCCATGTTCCTTCGTTCTGTTACTATTCCGTGTGAAAATTTCGTCTATGTTCACTCTGTCAATTCCCCTGAGTATTTCATACGTTCCTATCATATCCCCACTCTCCTTTCTCTTTTCTAGTGTCGTTAGGCTCTGTTCCTTCAGGCGCTCTTCATACCCCATCCCTCATAATGCTGGGACAAGTCTCGTTGCAAACGTCTGAACATTTTCCAGTTTCTTTATGTGTTTCTTCAGATGGGGACTCCATGATGAGGCGGCATACTCTAAGACTGGCCTCACGTAGGCAGTGTAAAGCGCCCTAAATGCCTCCTTACTTAGGTTTCTGAATGATATTCTCACTTTTGCCAGTGTTGAGTACGCTGCTGTCATTATAATATTTATATATGCCTCAGGAGATAGATTAGGTGTTACGTCCACCCCCAGGTCTCTTTCACGCGTCGTCACAGGTAGACTGTTCCCCTTCATTGTGTACTGTCCCTTTGGTCTCCTATCACCTAGTCCCATTTCCATAACTTTACATTTGCTCGTGTTGAACTCCAGTAGCCATTTCTATGACCATCTCTGCAACCTGTTCAATTCCTCTTGGAGGATCCTAAAATCCTCATCTGTCTCAACTCTTCTCATCAACTTTGCATCATCCGCGAACATCAACATGTAGGACTCTAATCCTATAAACATGTCTTTAACATATATATATTCGAAAATAAAATTCGTCCCAGTACCGATCCTTGAGGTACTCCAATTGTTATTGTTCGCCAGTCTGACTTCTCGCCCCTTACCGTAACTCTTTGGCTCCTTCCTGTTAGGTAGTTCCTTATCCATGCTAGGACCTTTCCCCCAACCCCCGCCTGCCTCTCGAGCTTGAATAGCAGCCTCATGTGCGGTACTGTATCAAAGGCTATCTGGCAGTCCAGAAATATGCAGTCTGCCCAACCATCTCTGTCCTGTCTTATCCTCGTTATTTTATCATAGAATTCCAAAAGGTTTGTTAGGCAAGGTTTCCCTTTCCAGAACCCATGTTGATGTTTGTTTACAAACCTAATGTTCTCCAGGTGTGCAACCAGTCGTAGCCTAATTATTCTTTCAAGTATTTTACAGGGGATGCTTGTCAATATACCTAAGTGCCTCCTCCCTATCACCTTTCTTGAAAATCGGTACAATATTTGCCCTCTTCCAGCAATATGGCAATTCTCCTGACATAAGTGATTTATTATAGAGCCTTCCCAGAGGCACGCTGAGGGCCTGAGCTGCCTTTTTTAGTATCCACGGTGATACTTTGTCTGGTCCAACCGCCTTACTTGCATCCAGTGTTGTCAACTGTTTCATTACCTCCTCTGCTGTCACCTCTATCTCTGATAGTCTTTCGTCTAGGGGTAATCTCTTCTAACAATGGGAGCTGCTCAGGCTCAATTGTGAACACTCCATGGAAACTGGCATTCAGGTTCTTTTAAAGAGGACGGGTTGCATTCAGTACCTCGCAGATTTCCTTGTCAATTTCAGTATATGCCCCCTCTGTCTTCCTTAGTCTTGTCACTTGGTCGTTCACCGGCATTTTTCTTCTTATATGGCTGTGTAGTAATTTAGGTTGCTTTTTCGCTTTGATCGCAATATCGTTCTCATAATTTCTTTCTTCTGATGTTAATGTAATCGTTCCTACCTCTGTTGCATCTGATCCTGTTGTCCTCTGTCCTTTGTCTTCTGTACTTCCTCCACTCCCGCCTGCTGCTCATTTTTGCTTCCTGACACTGTCTATTAAACCATGGGTTATTATATTCCTTCTTACTTTCTTCCTTTACTGTTGGTATAAATCTCTCTTCGGCCTCCTGGCATTTCCGTATGACTAGGTCCATCATATCTTGGACTGTTTTTCCTCTAATTTCTTCCTCCCACTGCACTTCTCCCAGATAGTCCCTTATCCTGCTGTAGTCCCCTTTCCTGTAGTCGAGTCTCCTTTCCCAGACCTCTTGTCCCTTGTTCACATGTTAGAATTCCATCATGTAGTCAAAGACTAGGACACAATGGTCACTGGCCCCTAGAGGTATTTCATGCTCCAAATTCTCGATGTCTTCTACGTTCTGGGTGAAAATCAGGTCTATTTGGCTCGGTGCATCTCCTCCTTCCCTTGTATCTTCCAATACATGTTGTGTTAGGAAATTCCTGTCTATAACATATGCTAACTTTGCTCCCCATGTTTTGTCCCCTCCATGGGGATACCTTGAGTCCCAATTTATCTCTCCATGATTTAGGTCCCCCATGACCAGCAGTTTCGCGCTCATTCTGTGAGCTAATGTTGATGCCTTCTGCAGTTCATCTATGCATGCCCTGTTCTTGTCATCATACTCCTGCCTGGGTCATCTACTGTTTGGTTGCAGACTGTAGATTACCAAGATCACAATCATCCTCCCATCTGCTGTCAGAGTTCTATGGGAGCTTGTGCTTTCATTAGTACCCGAAGCAATAAGCCAAGTAATCGTATTGCTTCGTAATTGGAGCTTGTGCTTTCATTAGTACCCCGAAGCAATAAAGAAAGCATCTTATTGCTTCGTAATTAATTATTACTTAACCTATACCTATAATAGGTTACTCTTTCTCTTGGGGTCTGGAGGGGTGTCTGGGGGATGAATGGGGTCTGGAGGGGGGTGTCTGGGGGGGGGGGCGAATGGGGACTGGATATCTAGGAAGGCAGGTTGGAAGGTCTGGGGTAGTAAGGCCTTGGTAGGTAGGTCTGGAATAGGAAAGGCATACTGGGTCTGAAAATTAGGGAGGATCTGAGAGGCACAGGAAGGGGGGTGGGGGTTTGAGAGGTAGCGTGAGGATGAGAGTCAGAAGTTGAAAGGTTGGGGTAAAAGGATTGTGTGGGGTGAAGGGGGGGAAAGAGGGGAGGATGGAGCATGGATAGCGAGAGTGGCAGATATGTTGTATTAGTCAGGGGGAACTCAGGGGTATGTGTGGCATTGGGGCAGAAGGGGGAAAGTTGAAATGGAGGAAGAGGTTGGGGGGTTCCTCCGTCCCCCACGGGGGTCCATGTGACCCCCTCCCCATGCGAGGGGGGTCACATGGAGGAAAGGGGAGAGAGGAGGGGTGAGGGCTGGGCGGGTTTTGGGGGTTGAGGGGATGAGAGGATCCTTGGAAAGTGGGAAGAAGCAGATGGATTTGAGTGCACTGGGGTCAGAGGGGTCAGGAGAGTTGTTGGGGAGATAAGCAGGGGGATATGGGAAGGCAGGTTTGGGGAGTGTCTTGGGAAGCAGTTGAGGGCTGGGTAGCAAGAGTGGTGTGGGTAACTACGCTCGAATGGCAAGAGTTGTGTCGTGCCGTTTGAGCACGACACAACCCCCCCCCCCCCCAAGCACCTGATTGTGCTTGCGGGGGTTGAGCTTTGGCTCTTTGGTCCCGCCTCTCAACCTTCAATCTACTGGTGTACAGAATTCTGAGCTCCTCAAGCGACATCATATCTACATTTGAAACTGTGTATGGAGTCAGTCTCCACCACATCACTTCCTTGTGTATTCCAATTTTACTTAACCTATACCTATAATAGGTAATTAGTATAACCATACATATAATAGGTACTCAGCTTCCACCTATGTCCCCTTGTGCGTGTACCACCTGTGTTAATCCTTATCTAATAATTATAATTGCTTCGTAATTACAATTATTACTTAGCCTATACCTATAATAGGTTAATTATTAATTAACCTATACCTATAATAGGTTAAGTAATAATTGTAATTAAGAAGCAATAAGATGCTTATCTTAACATACTAAGAAGGTTAGGTAAGGTCGGTGTTTTCTATGAAGTTTTTCAAGATAAACTAAAATATTCACAATAAATTAGTATGTCACATATGCACTTATTTAATAAGTCAATATTGACTGTATGAAAGTGCGAGAACGGGTTGATGCAGGTTAGGGACACTGGCCTGTAGTTCAGTACCAACTGTCTGTCACTCTTATTGTATATCGGGACTACATTAGCCGTCTCCAAATCTTCAAGGCAAATCACACATAATCTTCTGTGTGTGTTTTGCTTATAAACTGTTTATTAACTTGTCTATTATTTCCTCCCTGAAATCTCTCTTGCCCTTCACAACACCACAAAATACCTTTCGTTCCCTCTATATGATTTCCAAATATTCATTCTAAATAAAAACATAAAAATGAGATTAGTAATCTAATCAATTTCGCCGGCAGAAAAGCTTTCCATTTCGCGTGAAATTTCCTGGCACGCGATTCCGTTGTGTTGTGATGGAGTCGATCAGGCGGGTGTTGTGTGGGGGGGAGGAGAAAGGAGTATTGGGAGCCGCCGCCACCACGAGTCGTATCACAGCTGTGAAGGACACCCAATACCCTGCGGGAATGGGGTTAGCGAGACCTTGTTTAAGGCGATAATCAAGAGACATCAGGATTTGGATCGTGATACGATGGGTATATTGCAGCCTCAGTTCTCTCTAGCTTATTTCTCTTCAGGTTCGATCAAGAGAATTTCAAATGACAAAATATTACTCGAGACGTCGTCTAGCAGATTAATAAGAGACAAGAAAGAGGAAGGGGAATTATCAGGAGAAAACGGCATTTCATTACGAATATATAGGACTGGGAAGGGGTCAGGATAAGGATTTGGGATGGGACGGGAGAGGGATGGAATGGTGCCCAACCTTTTGTGGACGGTCGGGGATTGACAAGAAGGAGAACTTTGCTACTTGACGAATAAGAGAAACTTTGCTCTCATCGCTGGTGAATCGTAATAGACAAAAATGTGCCGATGATAAAAACATCCACTAGCTGAAAAGGAAAAAAAACTAAACCGAATTTTAAGGCAGGTCTTGGGAGCTGGCGCTCGACCCTTGAACTAAAATCTGGTTATTACACAATTTGATGAATACAATGAAAGGGATATATAATAGACATCTCTTGCGATAGACTGTTATAACACCCGAGGCCCAGGAGTTACATTCATCCTAACGAACACTAGGTAATCATTACTCAGCGAGCACGCACTCTTGTGTAATCAATGCTAAGTCAGCACGCACTCTTGCGTAATCAATGCTAAGCCAGCACGCACTCTTGCGTAATCAATGCTAAGTCAGCACGCACTCTTGCGTAATCAATGCTAAGCCAGCACGCACTCTTGCGTAATCAATGCTAAGCCAGCACGCACTCTTGCGTAATCAATGCTAAGCCAGCACGCACTCTTGCGTAATCAATGCTAAGCCAGCACGCACTCTTGCGTAATCAATGCTAAGCCAGCACGCACTCTTGCGTAATCACTGCTAAGCCAGCACGCACTCTTGCGTAATCACTCTTGCGTAATCACTGCTAAGCCAGCACGCACTCTTGCGTAATCAATGCTAAGCCAGCACGCACTCTTGCGTAATCACTGCTAAGCCAGCACGCACTCTTGCGTAATCAATGCTAAGCCAGCACGCACTCTTGCGTAATCACTGCTAAGCCAGCACGCACTCTTGCGTAATCAATGCTAAGCCAGCACGCACTCTTGCGTAATCAATGCTAAGCCAGCACGCACTCTTGCGTAATCAATGCTAAGCCAGCACGCACTCTTGCGTAATCAACTCTGGCCGTGCCTTACGGGAGGGAGAGAAGTTTAAGGGAATAACAACTTCCATGACCACTGGCCTCCAGGTATTGCTCAGGAAAAGTCTACATTAAGCCCATTATAACTATGATAAATATTGTGCCAATTTATTCCTGTACGAAGTAATATTTTACTAAAAGCTATCACAAGCTTCTGCCTGTTTTTATATACGCTGTTATTTTCTGGGAAAGGCAATTATATCATATATGAGTATTGGAATATATGGCTTTAATGTATTCTGCGAAACTATGCATGATATATCTTTCATAAATTAATCATTTATATTTATGATAGTAGTTTACATGTATGTTTAGCTTTTGAATAGTCACACTGACTATATGGTGGGACCCATTTGGCTGTTTGGGCTTATATCACAGAAACAGTTAGCTCCGGTCCTGTCCGGTACACCTCGATGGGGACCTTCTACGCATGCATGGGGTCTTCCTGACCTGTATGGGGGGTCTTACACACCTTTTGTAGGGTCTTTCAGACCTGTATGGGGTCTTCCAAATCTGTATGGGGTCTTCCTAGCATGTTTGGGGTCTTTCACGCATATTTGGGGGCTTCCAGGCATGTAGGGGGTCTTCCAGGCATGTATAGGGTCTTCCAGGCATGTAGGGGGGTCTTTCATTTGAAGGAATCTTGCAGCCATTAATGGGACATTCCTCAATAACATTTTTCTGGTCTGAATGAGTCCTTTTAATAACTTGATATGAGGTTCGTAGCCTGTTTGACCTTGGGAGTAATTATCTGGACTTTGTGAATGGGATTAAACGCACCTTAGACCTTCTAGTCCTGTATAGAGGAATGTTTACTCACGGCGACCTTCGTGAGTAAACACATCACTCATGACGTTGCCACGTGATGAGTGACGTCACAACAATATTACTGCGTGCCAGAGGCGTGAGTCGCGTTGTTCATGTCACGGCTCCCCGAGTTGGTCTCCCGGAGCGGAATATTTTACGGCTGTAGGACATAATATCTGAGGTGTTTACGATGCCATTTGGGGTCATGACTAAATATATAGGTGTGAGGCGAGGAGGGAAGCAGCGTGTCATGTGGACTCTGCTACGGCAAGGTTGTAGGTGTCACGGCTGGTGTCATGAGCTGGCATGATCAGTCATTAAGGTCATGCAACTATGCATGATGAGAGGCGGGCATGATTGATGGCTGGGTTGATGATAGAGGTTGGTGGTGGTGAGTATTTTGTTGACAGCAACCAGTTGTGGGAGATGGTGGTGGTGGTACTGGTTGTGGGAGATGGTGGTGGTACTGGTTGTGGGAGATGGTGGTGGTACTGGTTGTGGGAGATGGTGTTGGTACTGGTTGTGGGAGATGGTGGTGGTACTGGTTGTGGGAGATGGTGGTGGTACTGGTTGTGGGAGATGGTGTTGGTACTGGTTGTTGGAGATGGTGGTGGTCCTGATTGTGGGAGATGGTGGTGGTACTGGTTGTGGGAGATGGTGTTGGTACTGGTTGTGGGAGATGGTGGTGGTACTGGTTGTGGGAGATGGTGATGGTGCTGGTTGTGGGAGATGGTGGTGGTGCTGGTTGTGGGAGATGGTGGTGGTACTGGTTGTGGGAGATGGTGGTGGTACTGGTTGTGGGAGATGGTGGTGGTACTGGTTGTGGGAGATGGTGGTGGTACTGGTTGTGGGAGATGGTGGTGGTACTGGTTGTGGGAGATGGTGGTGGTACTGGTTGTGGGAGATGGTGGTGGTACTGGTTGTTGGAGATGGTGGTGGTACTGGTTGTGGGAGATGGTGGTGGTACTGGTTGTTGGAGATGGTGGTGGTACTGGTTGTTGAAGATGGTGGTGGTACTGGTTGTGGGAGATGATGGTGGTACTGGTTGTGGGAGATGGGAGCGGTACTGGTTGTGGGAGATGGTGGTGGTACTGGTTGTTGGAGATGGTGGTGGTACTGGTTGTGGGAGATGGTGGTGGTACTGGTTGTGGGAGATGATGGTGGTACTGGTTGTGGGAGATGATGGTGGTACTGGTTGTGGGAGATGGTGGCGGTACTGGTTGTGGGAGATGGTGGTGGTACTGGTTGTTGGAGATGGTGGTGGTACTGGTTGTTGGAGATGGTGGTGGTACTGGTTGTGGGAGATGGTGGTGGTACTGGTTGTGGGAGATGGTGGTGGTACTGGTTGTGGGAGATGATGGTGGTACTGGTTGTGGGAGATGGTAGCGGTACTGGTTGTGGGAGATGTTGGTGGTCCTGATTGTGACATCAGTGAAATGAGTGAACCAGCAGGAGGTACAGACGATGGAAGATTGGAGTACCATTGATGATCAAAATACCATCATATCTGATGATTGATTTCTCGTGTCGTTTGACCTATTATACAAATACTATTGTGAGTTGTAATGGATTGACTCTATTTCTGTTTCCTCCTCATCCAGCAAATCCTACAACCCAATATTTATTCTACGAGTTCAAATATATAATTTCTTGACACGAATATCTGAATATAGTACTAGAGATCCTGGTTATGCTAGAGGCGTTGAAGGATACAAATATAAATATATTTTTTTGTAATTTCTTTCAAAATTTTAAATTATTAAAAAAAATAAGTACGCTTAATTGTATAACTATATTATGACACTAGGCACATAAATTTCATATGTTTCTTTCACAAAGATTGTATTTAGGAGTAATAAGATAAATTAATCATAATATAGATTATATTTTTAACTACGTCACATGCCAATATATTTCCACTGAGGAAAGAGAATGTCCTCGACCATACTGACAAGAGGGAAGGAATCCTTCAATAGTGCAATAGATCTCTTGACTCTTGACACAGAACAGATGGTCCAAGGGCTCCTGAGCTTCATGGCCCCTGAGGGAATACTCATGTATTACTGGAGTATACATAAGTATACATGGGGTATACATAAATATTTATGAGTATTATGTTGGAATTCCTGCTGGTTTAAATGTAAATGTGTTTGACGATTATATTATATATCATCTTGTTTTAAGTAGAGATCTGAGAACATCCTCAGCTCGTTCAGCAGAGATCTAAACATTCTCAGCAGAGCTCCAAGAATATTCTCAGCATATTCAGCAGAGCTCCGAGAACATTCTCAGCATATTCAGCAGAGCTCCAAGAATATTCTCAGCATATTCAGCAGAGCTCCAAGAATATTCTCAGCATATTCAGCAGAGCTCCAAGAATATTATCAGCATATTCAGCAGAGCTCCAAGAATATTCTCAGCATATTCAGCAGAGCTCCAAGAATATTATCAGCATATTCAGCAGAGCTCCAAGAATATTCTCAGCATATTCAGCAGAGCTCCAAGAATATTATCAGCATATTCAGCAGAGCTCCAAGAATATTATCAGCATATTCAGCAGAGCTCCAAGAATATTCTCAGCATATTCAGCAGAGCTCCAAGAATATTCTCAGCATATTCAGCAGAGCTCCAAGAATATTATCAGCATATTCAGCAGAGCTCCAAGAATATTATCAGCATATTCAGCAGAGCTCCAAGAATATTATCAGCATATTCAGCAGAGCTCCAAGAATATTCTCAGCATATTCAGCAGAGCTCCAAGAATATTCTCAGCATATTCAGCAGAGCTCCAAGAATATTCTCAGCATATTCAGCAGAGCTCCAAGAATATTCTCAGCATATTCAGCAGAGCTCCAAGAATATTCTCAGCATATTCAGCAGAGCTCCAAGAATATTCTCAGCATATTCAGCAGAGCTCCAAGAATATTCTCAGCATATTCAGCAGAGCACCAAGAATATTCTCAGCATATTCAGCAGAGCACCAAGAATATTCTCAGCATATTCAGCAGAGCACCAAGAATATTCTCAGCATATTCAGCAGAGCACCAAGAATATTCTCAGCATATTCAGCAGAGCACCAAGAATATTCTCAGCATATTCAGCAGAGCTCCAAGAATATTCTCACCATATTCAGCAGAGCTCCAAGAATATTCTCAGCATATTCAGCAGAGCTCCAAGAATATTCTCAGCATATTCAGCAGAGCTCCAAGAATATTCTCAGCATATTCAGCAGAGCTCCAAGAATATTATCAGCATATTCAGCAGAGCTCCAAGAATATTCTCAGCATATTCAGCAGAGCACCAAGAATATTCTCAGCATATTCAGCAGAGCACCAAGAATATTCTCAGCATATTCAGCAGAGCTCCAAGAATATTCTCAGCATATTCAGCAGAGCTCCAAGAATATTCTCAGCATATTCAGCAGAGCTCCAAGAATATTCTCAGCATATTCAGCAGAGCTCCAAGAATATTCTCAGCATATTCAGCAGAGCTCCAAGAATATTATCAGCATATTCAGCAGAGCTCCAAGAATATTATCAGCATATTCAGCAGAGCTCCAAGAATATTCTCAGCATATTCAGCAGAGCACCAAGAATATTATCAGCATATTCAGCAGAGCTCCAAGAATATTATCAGCATATTCAGCAGAGCTCCAAGAATATTCTCAGCATATTCAGCAGAGCACCAAGAATATTACCAGCATATTCAGCAGAGCTCCAAGAATATTATCAGCATATTCAGCAGAGCTCCAAGAATATTCTCAGCATATTCAGCAGAGCACCAAGAATATTACCAGCATATTCAGCAGAGCTCCAAGAATATTATCAGCATATTCAGCAGAGCTCCAAGAATATTCTCAGCATATTCAGCAGAGCACCAAGAATATTACCAGCATATTCAGCAGAGCTCCAAGAATATTCTCAGCATATTCAGCAGAGCACCAAGAATATTACCAGCATATTCAGCAGAGCTCGGAGAACATTCTCAACAAGTGATAAGCCTTCTTAAAGGTTTAAATATTTCTCGTTCGAAATTACTTCTGGTCCCAACATTGTCAGACAGGCAACGCTTCTCGTGCTGTGGTAGTTAGTACCGTCCCTTGACAGGCACTCAAGGGATTACTTGCTAGAATTCCCTTTAATTAATTCGAATAGAACCCCGCGCTCAAGTGAGTGTGACTCTTCCGTTGAAACACATCTCGGAGGAGGAACACATATAGGAAAAACCCATAACCCATGTAGATTAGCATGTGCTATATATATATATATATAATATTGGTAGCAGTCTTTCTTGTAAACATATGTTGTTGAAAATGACTGAAAAGGTAAGATTAATAACTAACACGAATTTTCCCAATATTTCTTACGTTTTTCTTCACTGTCGGTGGTAATTGAAATATCAATTCTCCTAAATTCATATTTATTAATAGTCTGACGCCAAGAAGCGTTTCGTAAGGTCTTCTTACATTCTCAAAGATTTCTTTACACTTAACACTACACAATCGACTTGAGAATGGTCCAGGATGGACCTAAACGTCGTCGTCCCTTCACCTTCTAGTGTGTGGTCTGGTCAACATACTTCAGCCACGTTATTGTGACTCCTCGCCTGCACTTAACACCACACTTACGATACACTTGATACACTGAGTATGAAACATTTGACATAACTCTTGCTTTCTATTGGTTTTGGGTGAGGTGGGTATTGGGTGAGGTGGGTACATGAGAATGGAAGTAACTGCAGAGGGCCTATGGCTCATACGGTGCCTTGAAGTGGGTAGAATATAGTTGTGCATTAATAATGCACAAACTATATTCTAATCAATTATTAGATTTCGATTTATTTTTATTTGATTTAATTATTTTCTGACATTGCGTTGGAATGGAGCCGAGTTGTTTACCATACCTTTCATTTCGTGAATATTGTTTATTTTTTTTATTTTCTCATTGTTTTTTTCATTTCGTTTTTTTAACTGTTTTTCTTATATTTCCGTGATGGGAACATCAGATCATTTGATGTTCTCAATTTTCTGATGGGAAAATCAGACCATTTGGAATGCATCAGACAAGGGAGTGGGGAATGGTGGGGGAGGACGAGGGGACGGGAGTCAGGGATGGTGGGGAGGACGAGGGGACGGGAGTCAGGGATGGTGAGGAGGACGAGGGGACAGGGACGAGGGGAATAGTGGTGAGGACGAGTGGATGGGGAAGTTGGGGACTAGGGGACATTAGAATAGTGAATGGTAGGCAGGACGGGGGGACAGGGGAGTGGAGGATGGTGGAGAGGACGAGGGGATGGGGGAGGGGAAATGGTAAGGAGGATGATGGGTCGGGGGAGTGGGAGATGGTAGGGTGGACGAGGGGACGTTGGAGTGGGGAATGGTGGGGAGGACAAACGCACATGTGTTGGTGAGCTACAGCAATGAGTGGCCGGGTACAGCTATATATATATATATATATATATATATATATATATATATATATATATATATATACTGGACCAGTGATGTGGGAGGATGATGATGCTGGAACAGTATATATATATATATATATATATATATATATATATATATATATATATATATATATATATATATATATATATATATATATATATATATATATAATACTGTTCCAGCATCATTATCCTCCCACACCACTGGTCCAGTTTACTCCATAAAAAATAATTCCGTGAATTTTAATGCCATGAAAATTCAAATATTTCTTGGCCAGCTGCTGACCATTCTTGTCCACAGTGTTGGTCAGTGAGTGAGCTGCTCACACACAGTGTGTCTGGAGCAAGGAGGAGGCCGCCGCTCTTGGCCAGCTGCTGACCATTCTTGTCCACAGTGTTGGTTAGTGAGTGAGCTGCTCACACACAGTGTGTCTGGAGCAAGGAGGAGGCCGCCGCTCTTGGCCAGCTGCTAACCATTCTTGTCCACACTGTTGGTCAGTGAGTGAGCTGCTCACACACAGTGTGTCTGGAGCAAGGAGGAGGCCGCCGCCGCCCTCATTCACTTTAACATTCCAAAGCCATTTGGTGCAACAAACTGCCGGACTGTGTCTTTTCTGCCACCCTGGAATTACGTCTCTTCCCAAGAATGTGTTGAGAGATCTCTGGAAAAATGGTTAAAATGTCGTGTAGTTGTATATGTTTGACCACGGGGTCCACTGTCTATATTTCTCTTTTCTAAATATTTTATATTTTTTATATTTTATTTTTATTTTTTTAGCAATTATTATACTGTTAACTTGACGAATGTTCAACTTAAAGTGAATCATTAACGTCGTCATCAGTGACTTAGAAACCTGAAAACTCGCTTCACACATTTAATAGCGTGTTTTTTTAAGCCTTGTGTTTGTTTTGGTCTCGTCCGCCTTGGCAGGCACTCAAGCGTGTTTACATCTCGTCAGACGCCGGGAATCTGTGCCTAAAGTTACAACTGTGGGATATAGTGAGGGATTTATCACCTGGATCACAAACAGGAACATGAGCACAGAGGAGCCCTCAAGGCGGTGACTCGCAGTCTTCAAGACAATAGACCTTGGGTACGATAGAAAATAATTTGTTTATATACATTAATAATATATAAGGAAAAATAAAATAAGGCAAAACAGAAATTACGTGAGAGAGAGAGAGACTGTTATCCACCTGCTGGGATATTCTCCTGAGGACACACACTAAACCATGAGGATGGCACCAACCAACAACCAAGAGAAACTCATCTACTGACAACAAACAAAACATTTTACTCCCGAGACACACGTCCCTGATGATCCTGAACAACAACCTCCTCATCTTGTTCCATTTACCGCATCAGAGATGACTGAAGTGGGAATACACGAGGCTCAGGTTCACCACCTGTATACACCACTCGACACAGGCATGTGGTAGAGCCAGACAAAGGCAGCCCAAGACTATTATAGAGCTCTGCTGACCTGCTGGAGCCACCCTTCACATGCCTCTTCCAACTCTTAATGACTCTGGGAATGTGTCGCTCCCCTTGGCAGAAGATAAATGTTGTGGCAGCACATAAAGAGCCGCCGCTCAGTGCCTGGTCACTACACAACTGTGTCACGGCCTTCAGTTAATGCTGAAAATCTTGAGATATTAATCTCTCTACAAATATGATATGTTGATCACCACCGGCTGCTATGTGATGGACGGTATGGCCTTAGTACATGTCTGTCTGCTGCTGATCTCCTGCTAAATCTCTTCACTAAGTGGCATCAGTCACTGGACGACTTCATGATCAGCTGCTGAGTTTCAATTGACATATTGGGAATGACGTTTGACTCTTCAAGGTCCATGTGAAGCCCCATGCTTAACCTAGCAAGCCGGGCAGCCAGGAAACCTTCAACCCATCTCAAACTTCGACACCAGGACGGGTTACAAAACCTTGTATGAAACACAAGTTCGCTTTCATCTACAGTATGCTCCCCTCTCCTGGATCGCCTGCCCCCCCCCCCCCATCATTTATCAGATTCTGGGACAATGTGGGAAGGCTTCTCTGACGTTGGCAGACTTACTGTTATGTTGTTCAGCTCCACACCTGGCCCAACGTCGAGGACAACCAGTAGGTGGCACCCATAACTCAAGGCTCTCAGCCATCATCAGTTCATGCTGGAACTGTTGATGGCTGAGTGCATCAAATCATGCCGGAATTGCCTTTCTCGGGAACATTACTCCATCAACGATCATTTATTGCTAGGCTGACTTACATGCGGAACTTGTTCGCTCAACAGGTTGTTACACAGGGTATCAATCACATGCAGGCTCTGGCTAGCTCATCCTGGCCATATATGATAGTTACTTAGCTTTAAAGCTAGTTAAATTCTAGTGAATACAAATAAGAGTCTAATGACATAAATGAGTCTCTCAACGCAGGCTTCAGATGAGTTCATGTAAGATAACAACTCTTGCTTGCAGCTTCACTAGGGACCTCAATGATCTACCTAATGAACCATCGTCTTAGAATAGAGAGAGAGAGGTAGAGTGTGGCAGGAGATAGAGGAAGTGTGTGTGTATGTGTGTGTTAATCCATTGAATTGAAAACCTATGAATTCAGATTAAGTAAACTAAATTTACATTTTCATTAATACTTAAGAGTAAACTGTGGTATAACTGAAGTATACCAGTGAATGAAAAGATATTACATAGGGGAATACTAATATGTTAAATATTTGAACACTAAACAACAAACAAATAACTTGAAATCATTGTTTTCCAAACCAGTAATTACCCAGGGCTTGCTGGGTTTACATACCTCTGGAAGATCTGGGTAAATACTGGATTGAAAAAAAATTATTGATATATTGAAGCAATTACCGGGTAACACAATAAATATAGAATCGTGGAACTGTTTCAAGCGAGCTTAGACATAATTATGAATGAGTTTTGGGTGAGCATATTGAGAGTGGCTTCGTATAGGTGAGTAGAGTGTCAAGAGTCCCATATATCCCTATGGTTATACCTTGTGTCTGAGTTGTGTAGTACCAACATGGCAGCTTTTATGGTGTTGAAGCTGTCTTGGTGTAGTGATGTTGAAGCTGTCTTGGTGTAGTGATGTTGAAGCTGTCTTGGTGTAGTGATGTTGAAGCTGTCTTGGTGTAGTGATGTTGAAGCTGTCTTGGTGTAGTGATGTTGAAGCTGTCTTGGTGTAGTGATGTTGAAGCTGTCTTGGTGTAGTGATGTTGAAGCTGTCTTGGTGTAGTGATGTTGAGCTGTCTTGGTGTAGTGATGTTGAAGCTCTTTTGGTGTAGTGATGTTGAAGCTGTCTTGGTGTAGTGGTGTTGAAGATGTCTTGGTGTAGTGGTGTTGAAGCTGTCTTGATGTAGTGGTGTTGAAGCTGTCTTGGTGTAGTGATGTTGAAGCTGTCTTGGTGTAGTGATGTTGAAGCTGTCTTGGTGTAGTGGTGCTGAAGCTGTCTTGGTGTAGTGGTGCTGAAGCTGTCTTGGTGTAGTGGTGCTGAAGCAGTGTTGGTGTAGTGGTGCTGAAGCTGTCTTGGTGTAGTGGTGTTAAAGCTGTCTTGGTGTAGTGATGTTGAAGCTGTCTTGGTGTAGTGATGTTGAAGCTGTCTTGGTGTAGTGATGTTGAAGCTGTCTTGGTGTAGTGAAGTTGAAGTTGTTTTGGTGTAGTGATGTTGAAGCTGTCTTGGTGTAGTGATGTTGAAGCTGTCTTGGTGTAGTGATGTTGAAGCTGTCTTGGTGTAGTGATGTTGAAGCTGTCTTGGTGTAGTGATGTTGAAGCTGTCTTGGTGTAGTGATGTTGAAGCTGTCTTGGTGTAGTGATGTTGAAGCTGTCTTGGTGTAGTGATGTTGAAGCTGTCTTGGTGTAGTGATGTTGAAGCTGTCTTGGTGTAGTGATGTTGAAGCTGTTTTGGTGTAGTGATGTTGAAGCTGTTTTGGTGTAGTGATGTTGAAGCTGTCTTGGTGTAGTGATGTTGAAGCTGTCTTGGTGTAGTGATGTTGAAGCTGTCTTGGTGTAATGATGTTGAAGCTGTCTTGGTGTCTTGATGTTGAAGCTGTCTTGGTGTAGTGATGTTGAAGCTGTCTTGGTGTAGTGATGTTGAAGCTGTCTTGGTGTAGTGATGTTGAAGCTGTCTTGGTGTAGTGATGTTGAAGCTGTCTTGGTGTAGTGATGTTGAAGCTGTCTTGGTGTAGTGATGTTGAAGCTGTCTTGGTGTGTATGTTGATGTTGAAGCTGTCTTGGTGTAGTGATGTTGAAGCTGTCTTGGTGTAGTGATGTTGAAGCTGTCTTGGTGTAGTGATGTTGAAGCTGTCTTGGTGTAGTGATGTTGAAGCTGTCTTGGTGTAGTGATGTTGAAGCTGTCTTGGTGTAGTGATGTTGAAGCTGTCTTGGTGTAGTGATGTTGAAGCTGTCTTGGTGTAGTGATGTTGAAGCTGTCTTGGTGTAGTGATGTTGAAGCTGTCTTGGTGTAGTGATGTTGAAGCAGTCTTGGTGTAGTGATGTTGAAGCTGTTTTGGTGTCGTGATGTTGAAGCTGTTTTGGTGTCGTGATGTTGAAGCTGTTTTGGTGCAGTGATGTTGAAGCTGTTTTGGTGCAGTGATGTTGAAGCTGTTTTGTTGCAGTGATGTTGAAGCTGTTTTGGTGCAGTGATGTTGAAGCTGTTTTGGTGCAGTGATGTTGAAGCTGTTTTGGTGCAGTGATGTTGAAGCTGTTTTGGTGCAGTGATGTTGAAGCTGTCTTGGTGTAGTGATGTTGAAGCTGTCTTGGGGTAGTGATGTTGAAGCTGTCTTGGTGTAGTGATGTTGAAGCTGTCTTGGTGTAGTGATGTTGAAGCTCTTTTGGTGTAGTGATGTTGAAGCTGTCTTGGTGTAGTGATGTTGAAGCTGTCTTGGTGTAGTGATGTTGAAGCTGTCTTGGTGTAGTGATGTTGAAGCTGTCTTGGTGTAGTGATGTTGAAGCTCTTTTGGTGTAGTGATGTTGAAGCTGTCTTGGTGTAGTGATGTTGAAGCTGTCTTGGTGTAGTGATGTTGAAGCTGTCTTGGTGTAGTGATGTTGAAGCTGTCTTGGTGTAGTGATGTTGAAGCTGTCTTGGTGTAGTGATGTTGAAGCTGTCTTGGTGTAGTGATGTTGAAGCTGTCTTGGTGTAGTGATGTTGAAGCTGTCTTGGTGTAGTGATGTTGAAGCTGTCTTGGTGTAGTGATGTTGAAGCTGTCTTGGTGTAGTGATGTTGAAGCTGTCTTGGTGTAGTGATGTTGAAGCTGTCTTGGTGTAGTGATGTTGAAGCTGTCTTGGTGTAGTTATGTTGAAGCTGTCTTGGTGTCGTGATGTTGAAGCTGTCTTGGTGTCTTGATGTTGAAGCTGTCTTGGTGTCGTGATGATGAAGCTGTCTTGGTGTCGTGATGTGGCAGCTGTCTTGGTGTCGTGATGTGGCAGCTGTGTTGGTGTCGTGATGTTGAAGCTGTCTTGGTGTCGTGATGTTGAATCTGTCTTGGTGTCGTGATGTGGAAGCTGTCTTGGTGTCGTGATGATGAAGCTGTCTTGGTGTCGTGATGTGGCAGCTGTCTTGGTGTCGTGATGTTGAAGCTGTCTTGGTGTCGTGATGTTGAAGCTGTCTTGGTGTCGTGATGTGGCAGCTGTCTTGGTGTCGTGATGTGGCAGCTGTCTTGGTGTCGTGATGTGGCAGCTGTCTTGGTGTCGTGATGTTGAAGCTGTCTTGGTGTCGTGATGTTGAAGCTGTCTTGGTGTCGTGATGATGAAGCTGTCTTGGTGTCGTGATGTTGAAGCTGTCTTGGTGTCTTGATGTTGAAGCTGTCTTGGTGTCGTGATGTTGAAGCTGTTTTGGTGTAGTGATGTTGAAGCTGTTTTGGTGTAGTGATGTTGAAGCTGTCTTGGTGTAGTGATGTTGAAGCTGTCTTGGTGTAGTGATGTTGAAGCTGTCTTGGTGTAGTGATGTTGAAGCTGTCTTGGTGTAGTGATGTTGAAGCTGTCTTGGTGTAGTGGTGCTGAAGCTGTCTTGGTGTAGTGGTGCTGAAGCTGTCTTGGTGTAGTGGTGCTGAAGCTGTCTTGGTGTAGTGGTGATGAAGCTGTCTTGGTGTAGTGGTGCTGAAGCAGTGTTGGTGTAGTGGTGCTGAAGCTGTCTTGGTGTAGTGGTGTTCAAGCTGTCTTGGTGTAGTGATGTTGAAGCTGTCTTGGTGTAGTGATGTTGAAGCTGTCTTGGTGTAGTGATGTTGAAGCTGTCTTGGTGTAGTGATGTTGAAGCTGTCTTGGTGTAGTGATGTTGAAGCTGTCTTGGTGTAGTGATGTTGAAGCTGTCTTGGTGTAGTGATGTTGAAGCTGTCTTGGTGTAGTGATGTTGAAGCTCTGTTGGTGTAGTGATGTTGAAGCTCTTTTGGTGTAGTGATGTTGAAGCTGTCTTGGTGTAGTGATGTTGAAGCTGTCTTGGTGTAGTGATGTTGAAGCTCTTTTGGTGTAGTGATGTTGAAGCTGTCTTGGTGTAGTGATGTTGAAGCTGTCTTGGTGTAGTGATGTTGAAGCTCTTTTGGTGTAGTGATGTTGAAGCTGTCTTGGTGTAGTGATGTTGAAGCTGTCTTGGTGTAGTGATGTTGAAGCTGTCTTGGTGTAGTGATGTTGAAGCTGTCTTGGTGTAGTGATGTTGAAGCTGTCTTGGTGTAGTGATGTTGAAGCTGTCTTGGTGTAGTGATGTTGAAGCTGTCTTGGTGTAGTGATGTTGAAGCTGTCTTGGTGTAGTGATGTTGAAGCTGTCTTGGTGTAGTGATGTTGAAGCTGTCTTGGTGTAGGGATGTTGAAGCTGTCTTGGTGTAGTGATGTTGAAGCTGTCTTGGTGTAGTTATGTTGAAGCTGTCTTGGTGTCGTGATGTTGAAGCTGTCTTGGTGTCTTGATGTTGAAGCTGTCTTGGTGTCGTGATGATGAAGCTGTCTTGGTGTCGTGATGTGGCAGCTGTCTTGGTGTCGTGATGTGGCAGCTGTGTTGGTGTCGTGATGTTGAAGCTGTCTTGGTGTCGTGATGTTGAATCTGTCTTGGTGTCGTGATGTGGAAGCTGTCTTGGTGTCGTGATGATGAAGCTGTCTTGGTGTCGTGATGTGGCAGCTGTCTTGGTGTCGTGATGTTGAAGCTGTCTTGGTGTCGTGATGTTGAAGCTGTCTTGGTGTCGTGATGTGGCAGCTGTCTTGGTGTCGTGATGTGGCAGCTGTCTTGGTGTCGTGATGTGGCAGCTGTCTTGGTGTCGTGATGTTGAAGCTGTCTTGGTGTCGTGATGTTGAAGCTGTCTTGGTGTCGTGATGATGAAGCTGTCTTGGTGTCGTGATGTTGAAGCTGTCTTGGTGTCTTGATGTTGAAGCTGTCTTGGTGTCGTGATGTTGAAGCTGTTTTGGTGTAGTGATGTTGAAGCTGTTTTGGTGTAGTGATGTTGAAGCTGTCTTGGTGTAGTGATGTTGAAGCTGTCTTGGTGTAGTGATGTTGAAGCTGTCTTGGTGTAGTGATGTTGAAGCTGTCTTGGTGTAGTGATGTTGAAGCTGTCTTGGTGTAGTGGTGCTGAAGCTGTCTTGGTGTAGTGGTGCTGAAGCTGTCTTGGTGTAGTGGTGCTGAAGCTGTCTTGGTGTAGTGGTGCTGAAGCTGTCTTGGTGTAGTGGTGCTGAAGCAGTGTTGGTGTAGTGGTGCTGAAGCTGTCTTGGTGTAGTGGTGTTCAAGCTGTCTTGGTGTAGTGATGTTGAAGCTGTCTTGGTGTAGTGATGTTGAAGCTGTCTTGGTGTAGTGATGTTGAAGCTGTCTTGGTGTAGTGATGTTGAAGCTGTCTTGGTGTAGTGATGTTGAAGCTGTCTTGGTGTAGTGATGTTGAAGCTGTCTTGGTGTAGTGATGTTGAAGCTGTCTTGGTGTAGTGATGTTGAAGCTGTCTTGGTGTAGTGATGTTGAAGCTCTTTTGGTGTAGTGATGTTGAAGCTCTTTTGGTGTAGTGATGTTGAAGCTGTCTTGGTGTAGTGATGTTGAAGCTGTCTTGGTGTAGTGATGTTGAAGCTCTTTTGGTGTAGTGATGTTGAAGCTGTCTTGGTGTAGTGATGTTGAAGCTGTCTTGGTGTAGTGATGTTGAAGCTGTCTTGGTGTAGTGATGTTGAAGCTGTCTTGGTGTAGTGATGTTGAAGCTGTCTTGGTGTAGTGATGTTGAAGCTGTCTTGGTGTAGTGATGTTGAAGCTGTCTTGGTTTAGTGATGTTGAAGCTGTCTTGGTGTAGTGATGTTGAAGCTGTCTTGGTGTCGTGATGTTGAAGCTGTCTTGGTGTCGTGATGTTAAAGCTGTCTTGGTGTAGTTATGTTGAAGCTGTCTTGGTGTCGTGATGTTGAAGCTGTCTTGGTGTCTTGATGTTGAAGCTGTCTTGGTGTCGTGATGATGAAGCTGTCTTGGTGTCGTGATGTGGCAGCTGTCTTGGTGTCGTGATGTGGCAGCTGTCTTGGTGTCGTGATGTTGAAGCTGTCTTGGTGTCGTGATGTTGAATCTGTCTTGGTGTCGTGATGTGGAAGCTGTCTTGGTGTCGTGATGATGAAGCTGTCTTGGTGTCGTGATGTGGCAGCTGTCTTGGTGTCGTGATGTTGAAGCTGTCTTGGTGTCGTGATGTTGAAGCTGTCTTGGTGTCGTGATGTGGCAGCTGTCTTGGTGTCGTGATGTGGCAGCTGTCTTGGTGTCGTGATGTGGCAGCTGTCTTGGTGTCGTGATGTTGAAGCTGTCTTGGTGTAGTGATGTTGAAGCTGTCTTGGTGTAGTGATGTTGAAGCTGTCTTGGTGTAGTGATGTTGAAGCTGTCTTGGTGTAGTGATGTTGAAGCTGTCTTGGTGTAGTGATGTTGAAGCTGTCTTGGTGTAGTGATGGTGAAGCTGTCTTGGTGTAGTGATGGTGAAGCTGTCTTTGTGTAGTGGTGTTGAAGCTGTCTTGGTGTAGTGATGTTGAAGCTGTCTTGGTGTAGTGATGTAGAAGCTGTCTTGGTGTAGTGATTTTGAAGCTGTCTTGGTGTCGTGATGTTGAAGCTGTCTTGGTGTCGTGATGTTGAAGCTGTCTTGGTGTCGTGATGTTGAAGCTGTCTTGGTGTAGTGATGTTGAAGCTGTCTTGGTGTAGTGATGTAGAAGCTGTCTTGGTGTAGTGATTTTGAAGCTGTCTTGGTGTCGTGATGTTGAAGCTGTCTTGGTGTCGTGATGTTGAAGCTGTCTTGGTGTCGTGATGTTGAAGCTGTCTTGGTGTAGTGATGTTGAAGCTGTCTTGGTGTAGTGATGGTGAAGCTGTCTTGGTGTAGTGATGTTGAAGCTGTCTTGGTGTAGTGATGTTGAAGCTGTCTTGGTGTAGTGATGTTGAAGCTGTCTTGGTGTAGTGATGTTGAAGCTCTTTTGGTGTAGTGATGTTGAAGCTGTTTTGGTGTAGTGATGTTGAAGCTGTCTTGGTGTAGTGATGTTGAAGCTGTCTTGGTGTAGTGATGTTGAAGCTGTCTTGGTGTAGTGATGTTGAAGCTGTCTTGGTGTCGTGATGTTGAAGCTGTCTTGGTGTCGTGATGTCGAAGCTGTCTTGGTGTCGTGATGTTGAAGCTGTCTTGGCGTCGTGATGTCGAAGCTGTCTTGGCGTCGTGATGTCGAAGCTGTCTTGGTGTCGTGATGTCGAAGCTGTCTTGGTGTCGTGATGTTAAAGCTGTTTTGCGAGTTTTCCTGGAGTGATGTTAGCATAGTGTTGGAGTTAAGATGGAGAAGTATTGATGTGTTGTTTCGATGTGTTACTGGAGCAGTGGGAAGTTGTGTGGGAGTAGTGGTGTTGGAGCAGAGTTAAAGTTGTGTTGGTGTTGTACACGAGTTGTGTTGGAGGTGTCTTGGTGTAGTCTTGAAGTAGTTGTGCGAGAAGTGTCGGGTTAGAATAGTGATAGTTGCAGTTGTAATGAATTAGTGAGAGTAGTGAACACTGGAGAAGAGAGTTGAGGATAGAGATAAAACAACCCAGTCAGACCTACAAAGAGATATGTAAATGCTCAAGGCTTTGAAGAATTTTTAGATATAATGAATTCATAAAAGCCAGAATTTTCCCTGCGGTTCTGGAGGCGATAAACTTGAAGTAAAATGCAGTAGGAGGAAAGAATATTTTTAGAAATATACACTACTGTATAAAATATACATTTGCGAGTGTAATACAATGTTAAATACCTGACTCTCACCAGAGAGATGTCCAGCAGGGGTTTGTGGGCTCTGTGAGTGATTGTTTAGGGTGAGGGACTGTGAGATGTGTGAGGGAGTGAGGCGTGAGGTGCAGCTACATGTGTGAGGGAGTGAGGCGTGAGGTGCAGCTACATGTGTGAGGGAGTGAGGCGTGAGGTGCAGCTACATGTGTGAGGGAGTGAGTGAGGTACAGCTACATGTGTGAGGGAGTGAGTGAGGTACAGCTACATGTGTGAGGGAGTGAGTGAGGTACAGCTACATGTGTGAGGGAGTGAGTGAGGTACAGCTACGTGTGTGAGGGAGTGAGGTACAGCTACATGTGTGAGGGAGTGAGGCGTGAGGTACAGCTACATGTGTGAGGGAGTGAGTGAGGTACAGCTACATGTGTGAGGGAGTGAGTGAGGTACAGCTACATGTGTGAGGGAGTGAGGCGTGAGGTACAGCTACATGTGTGAGGGAGTGAGGCGTGAGGTACAGCTACATGTGTGAGGGAGTGAGGTACAGCTACATGTGTGAGGGAGTGAGTGAGGTACAGCTACGTGTGAGAGGGAGTGAGTGAGGTACAGCTACATGTGTGAGGGAGTGAGTGAGGTACAGCTACGTGTGTGAGGGAGTGAGTGAGGTACAGCTACATGTGTGAGGGAGTGAGGCGTGAGGTACAGCTACATGTGTGAGGGAGTGAGTGAGGTACAGCTACATGTGTGAGGGAGTGAGGTACAGCTACATGTGTGAGGGAGTGAGTGAGGTACAGCTACATGTGTGAGGGAGTGAGTGAGGTACAGCTACGTGTGTGAGGGAGTGAGTGAGGTACAGCTACATGTGTGAGGGAGTGAGGCGTGAGGTACAGCTACATGTGTGAGGGAGTGAGTGAGGTACAGCTACATGTGTGAGGGAGTGAGGCGTGAGGTACAGCTACATGTGTGAGGGAGTGAGGCGTGAGGTACAGCTACATGTGTGAGGGAGTGAGGTACAGCTACGTGTGAGAGGGAGTGAGTGAGGTACAGCTACGTGTGAGAGGGAGTGAGTGAGGTACAGCTACATGTGTGAGGGGAATGAGTGAGGTACAGCTACGTGTGTGAGGGAGTGAGTGAGGTACAGCTACATGTGTGAGGGAGTGAGGCGTGAGGTACAGCTACATGTGTGAGGGAGTGAGGTACAGCTACATGTGTGAGGGAGTGAGTGAGGTACAGCTACATGTGTGAGGGAGTGAGTGAGGTACAGCTACATGTGTGAGGGAGTGAGTGAGGTACAGCTACATGTGTGAGGGAGTGAGTGAGGTACAGCTACATGTGTGAGGGAGTGAGTGAGGTACAGCTACATGTGTGAAGGAGTGAGTAAGATACAGCTACATGTGTGAGGGAGTGAGTGAGGTACAGCTACATGTGTGAGGGAGGGAGTGAGGTACAGCTACGTGTGTGAGGGAGTGAGTGAGGTACAGCTACATGTGTGAGGGAGTGAGGCGTGAGGTACAGCTACATGTGTGAGGGAGTGAGTGAGGTACAGCTACATGTGTGAGGGAGTGAGAGAGAGAGCTTCAGGAGGTGTATTTGCTTGCCTGTTATTCACACTTCATAGGTTCATTTTCCTCTCTTTTGAAATATTTAACTTGAAATATTGTTGTTTTAGATTGACTCTCCTCTTATTAATTCTTTTGTACAAAGCTTATTTTTTTACGTTATTTGTCATTATCATTTAGGGTCGTTGTTAGTCCGCCTAATTAATCAATACGGTACACTACCTTCCTGCGTTATATTAAGAGTATTTTTAAATATGTTATATTTGCATGTATCAAATAACTCAAATCACCTTGTCACATCACTTACTGCAACGTTATCAACCCACCTGTTATCTTTAGGTAACTAACGATATGTGATGTCTGACTGGTTGGTTATAGTGGAGACATTTCTCACGTTTAAGAAACTGTTACATTTACCAGCCAATATACAAGGCCACGGAGGCATCCTGATGGTCAAACGAACTTGGGATAGTTTCTGAGCAATAATAAGTGTTTTGGGGTACTATACATAGTCTAATTATAGAGTTTTCAGAACTGGCTAACAGCCACCAACCACGTACCAGGTCTTAGTGTCACGGAGGAGTGGCAGCGTCCTCCCTCACTTCTCACGTGACCCAGATCAAGCTCACTTCACCTCACTTTAGCCACAACATCGCGTCTAAACTTTACTTGGACCCCGATGGCGACTGTGTTCATGTTGGGAGTCCTAAGATATGAGTCAACGGACTTACACACGCCTTCAACAGCATAACGTCTTAAGTCGTTGCATAGA
>NW_025563339.1:30000-32520 GCF_020424385.1 Procambarus clarkii
ATAACGCTTCTATTAACAATATCTTTCAGGACCCTTTCCTCTGTTTTATGAGCTGTGGAAAAGAAGTTCCTGTAAAATAGTCTAATAGGGGGTATAGGTGTTGTGTTAGTTGTCTCTTCAGAGGTTGCATGGCGTTTCACTTTCCTTCTTATGATGTCTTCGACGAAACCATTGGAGAAGCCGTTGTTGACTAGGACCTGCCTTACCCTACAGAGTTCTTCGTCGACTTGCTTCCATTCTGAGCTGTGGCTTAGAGCACGGTCGACATATGCGTTAACAACACTCCTCTTGTACCTGTCTGGGCAGTCGCTGTTGGCATTTAGGCACATTCCTATGTTCGTTTCCATAGTGTAGACTGCAGTGTGGAAACCTCCGCTCTTTTCCATGACTGTTACATCTAGAAAGGGCAGCTTCCCATCCTTTTCCATCTCGTAAGTGAAACGCAGCACGGAACTCTGCTCAAATTCCTCCTTCAGCTCTTGCAGATGTCTGACATCAGGTACCTGTGTAAAAATGTCGTCAACATACCTGCAGTATATGGCCGGTTTCAAGTTCATGTCGACTAAGACTTTTTGCTCGATGGTACCCATGTAGAAGTTTGCAAACAGGACACCTAGGGGAGAACCCATGGCGACCCCATCTACTTGCTTATACATGTGCCCATCCGGGCTCAAGAAGGGTGCCTCTTTAGTACAAGCTTGGAGTAGTTTCCTTAGAATATTTTCGGGTATGTCAAGAGGAGTACAGGCTGAATCACGATACACTCTGTCGGCTATCATCCCGATTGTCTCGTCCACAGGTACGTTGGTAAACAGCGATTCTACGTCCAACGAGGCTCTTATCCCTGTGGCCCGTGTGCCCCGCAGTAAGTCAACAAATTCCTTTGGAGACTTCAGGCTGAAGGCGCAAGGAACATAAGGAGTCAGCAGGCCGTTGAGTCGCTTCGCCAGTCTGTACGTGGGTGTGGGTATCTGGCTAATGATTGGCCGAAGTGGGTTTCCAGGCTTGTGTGTCTTGACATTTCCATACGCATATCCAGGTTTATATTCCCCAATGATCTTTGGCAGGTGGAGTCCGGATTTCTTGGCGTTCACAGTTTCGATCAGTTTGTTGACCTTTGCTTTCAATTCGGCTGTAGTGTCCTTCGTTACCCTTTGGAACTTAGTTTGGTCAGAGAGTATGAGGTTCATTTTCGCCAGATATTCGTCTTTTTTAAGAATGACATATATTGGCGACTTGTCACCTCTCCTGACAACTATCTCCTTGTTCTCACGAAGGCTTTTAGCTGCCGCTTTGAGCTCGGGGGACAGTATGGTGCTTCTGTAATTGCCTCGATTCTTTCCTCCTTCTGCAATAAGTTCTGCTTGTAAGGTATCTTTGGTAGTGACCTTCTTAAAGAAGGTCACTACCTTCTTTATGTGATGTCAGACATCTGCAGGAGCTGAAGGAGGCATTTGAGCAGAGTTCCGTGCTGCGTTTCACTTACGAGATGGAAAAGGATGGGAAGCTGCCCTTTCTAGATGTAACAGGGATGGAAAACAGCGGAGGTTTCCACACTGCAGTCTACACTAAGGAAACGAACATAGGAATGTGCCTAAATGCCAACAGCGACTGCCCAGACAGGTACAAGAGGAGTGTTGTTAACGCATATGTCGACCGTGCTCTAAGCCACAGCTCAGAATGGAAGCAAGTCGACGAAGAACTCTGTAGGGTAAGGCAGGTCCTAGTCAACAACGGCTTCTCCAATGGTTTCGTCGAAGACATCATAAGAAGGAAAGTGAAACGCCATGCAACCTCTGAAGAGACAACTAACACAACACCTATACCCCCTATTAGACTATTTTACAGGAACTTCTTTTCCACAGCTCATAAAACGGAGGAAAGGGTCCTGAAAGATATTGTTAATAGAAACGTTATCCCTACAGACAAAAATCAGAGGATACAACTGACGATTTACTATAAAACCAGAAAAACGGCCAGCCTACTCATGAGAAACTCTCCAGACACAAAGCAGAACGCTTTAAAAGAGACCAACGTCGTCTATGCCTTCAAATGCCCACTTGGGGACTGTAAGCTCTAAAAACCCAGTATATAGGCAAGACAACAACATCTCTTTCTAGGCGTTTAACGATGCATAAACAACAGGGCTCCATTAAGGAACATATAATCTCTTCCTACAACCAAACCATCGCCAGAGAAATCCTAGTAAACAACACAGAAATCATCGATAGATACAGCGATAGCAGGCGGCTTGACGTTTGCGAGGCACTACACATTAAGAAGTCAACACCAGCAATCAACAGCCAATTATTGCATAACTATATTCTACCCACCTCAAGACTCCGCTCCAAAATAGAAGCATCAGGAAATATGGACCAATAGGCTTTCTACAATCACTTCCATTTCGATACCCATTGTTTCGTGTTCTGTCTTGTGTTGATGAAATTAATACCCTATTAATGCCACCTCTTGTTCTGTATTGTGTTGCTGAAATTAATACCCTATTAATGCCACCTCACT
>NW_025563340.1:0-2500 GCF_020424385.1 Procambarus clarkii
ATTATATACCACATATGTCAGACCAATCCTGGAGTATGCGGCACCAGCATGGAGTCCATATCTAGTCAAGCATAAGACTAAAATGGAAAAGGTTCAAAGGTTTGCCACCAGACTAATACCCGAGCTGAGAGGTATGAGCTACGAGGAGAGACTACGGGAATTAAACCTTACTTCGTTGGAAGACAGAAGACTTAGGGGGGACATGATCACCACATTCAAGATCCTCAAGGGAATCGACAGGGTTGATAAAGACAGGCTGTTTAACACAAGGGGCACACGCACTAGGGGACACAGGTGGAAACTGAGTGCCCAAATGAGCCACAGAGATATTAGAAAAAACTTTTTTAGTGTCAGATTGGTTGACAAATGGAATGCATTGGGAAGTGATGTGGTGGAGGCTGACTCCATACACAGTTTCAAGTGTAGATATGATAGAGCCCAATAGGCCCAGGAACCTGTACACCTGTTGATTGACAGTTGAGATGCGGGACCAAAGAGCCAGAGCTCAACGCACTCACGCACTCACGCCCCCCACACACCCCCACCCACCCACCCACCCACCCACCCACCCACCCACACACACACACACACACACACACACACACACACACACACACACACACACACACACACACACACACACACACACACACACACACACACACACACACACACACACACACACACACACAAAGAGAAAGACCTGGGGGTTGATATCACGCCAGACCTGTCCCCTGAAGCTCATATCAAGAGCATAACAGCAGCAGCATATGCCAGGGTGGCTAACATAAGAACGGCCTTTAGAAACTTGTGTAAGGAATCTTTCAGAACATTATATACCACATATGTCAGACCAATCCTGGAGTATGCGGCACCAGCATGGAGTCCATATCTAGTCAAGCATAAGACTAAAATGGAAAAGGTTCAAAGGTTTGCCACCAGACTAATACCCGAGCTGAGAGGTATGAGCTACGAGGAGAGACTACGGGAATTAAACCTTACTTCGTTGGAAGACAGAAGACTTAGGGGGGACATGATCACCACATTCAAGATCCTCAAGGGAATCGACAGGGTTGATAAAGACAGGCTGTTTAACACAAGGGGCACACGCACTAGGGGACACAGGTGGAAACTGAGTGCCCAAATGAGCCACAGAGATATTAGAAAAAACTTTTTTAGTGTCAGATTGGTTGACAAATGGAATGCATTGGGAAGTGATGTGGTGGAGGCTGACTCCATACACAGTTTCAAGTGTAGATATGATAGAGCCCAATAGGCCCAGGAACCTGTACACCTGTTGATTGACAGTTGAGATGCGGGACCAAAGAGCCAGAGCTCAACGCACTCACGCACTCACGCACACCCCACCCACCCACCACACCCACCCACCCACCCACCCACCCACCACCCACACACACACACACACACACACACACACACACACACACACACACACACACACACACACACACACACACACACACACACACACACACACACACACACACACACACACACACAAAGAGAAAGACCTGGGGGTTGATATCACGCCAGACCTGTCCCCTGAAGCTCATATCAAGAGCATAACAGCAGCAGCATATGCCAGGGTGGCTAACATAAGAACGGCCTTTAGAAACTTGTGTAAGGAATCTTTCAGAACATTATATACCACATATGTCAGACCAATCCTGGAGTATGCGGCACCAGCATGGAGTCCATATCTAGTCAAGCATAAGACTAAAATGGAAAAGGTTCAAAGGTTTGCCACCAGACTAATACCCGAGCTGAGAGGTATGAGCTACGAGGAGAGACTACGGGAATTAAACCTTACTTCGTTGGAAGACAGAAGACTTAGGGGGGACATGATCACCACATTCAAGATCCTCAAGGGAATCGACAGGGTTGATAAAGACAGGCTGTTTAACACAAGGGGCACACGCACTAGGGGACACAGGTGGAAACTGAGTGCCCAAATGAGCCACAGAGATATTAGAAAAAACTTTTTTAGTGTCAGATTGGTTGACAAATGGAATGCATTGGGAAGTGATGTGGTGGAGGCTGACTCCATACACAGTTTCAAGTGTAGATATGATAGAGCCCAATAGGCCCAGGAACCTGTACACCTGTTGATTGACAGTTGAGATGCGGGACCAAAGAGCCAGAGCTCAACGCACTCACGCACTCACGCACGCACCCACCACCCACCCACCCCCCCACCCACCCACCACCCACCCACCCACACACACACACACACACACACACACACACACACACACACACACACACACACACACACACACACACACACACACACACACACACACACACACACACACACACACACACACACACACACACACACACAAAGAGAAAGACCTGGGGGTTGATATCACGCCAGACCTGTCCCCTGAAGCTCATATCAAGAGCATAACAGCAGCAGCATATGCCAGGGTGGCTAACATAAGAACGGCCTTTAGAAACTTGTGTAAGGAATCTTTCA
>NW_025563340.1:7500-12580 GCF_020424385.1 Procambarus clarkii
CAGAACATTATATACCACATATGTCAGACCAATCCTGGAGTATGCGGCACCAGCATGGAGTCCATATCTAGTCAAGCATAAGACTAAAATGGAAAAGGTTCAAAGGTTTGCCACCAGACTAATACCCGAGCTGAGAGGTATGAGCTACGAGGAGAGACTACGGGAATTAAACCTTACTTCGTTGGAAGACAGAAGACTTAGGGGGGACATGATCACCACATTCAAGATCCTCAAGGGAATCGACAGGGTTGATAAAGACAGGCTGTTTAACACAAGGGGCACACGCACTAGGGGACACAGGTGGAAACTGAGTGCCCAAATGAGCCACAGAGATATTAGAAAAAACTTTTTTAGTGTCAGATTGGTTGACAAATGGAATGCATTGGGAAGTGATGTGGTGGAGGCTGACTCCATACACAGTTTCAAGTGTAGATATGATAGAGCCCAATAGGCCCAGGAACCTGTACACCTGTTGATTGACAGTTGAGATGCGGGACCAAAGAGCCAGAGCTCAACGCACTCACGCACTCACGCACGCACCCACGCACCCACCCACCACCCACCCACCCACCCACACACACACACACACACACACACACACACACACACACACACACACACACACACACACACACACACACACACACACACACACACACACACACACACACACACACACACACAAAGAGAAAGACCTGGGGGTTGATATCACGCCAGACCTGTCCCCTGAAGCTCATATCAAGAGCATAACAGCAGCAGCATATGCCAGGGTGGCTAACATAAGAACGGCCTTTAGAAACTTGTGTAAGGAATCTTTCAGAACATTATATACCACATATGTCAGACCAATCCTGGAGTATGCGGCACCAGCATGGAGTCCATATCTAGTCAAGCATAAGACTAAAATGGAAAAGGTTCAAAGGTTTGCCACCAGACTAATACCCGAGCTGAGAGGTATGAGCTACGAGGAGAGACTACGGGAATTAAACCTTACTTCGTTGGAAGACAGAAGACTTAGGGGGGACATGATCACCACATTCAAGATCCTCAAGGGAATCGACAGGGTTGATAAAGACAGGCTGTTTAACACAAGGGGCACACGCACTAGGGGACACAGGTGGAAACTGAGTGCCCAAATGAGCCACAGAGATATTAGAAAAAACTTTTTTAGTGTCAGATTGGTTGACAAATGGAATGCATTGGGAAGTGATGTGGTGGAGGCTGACTCCATACACAGTTTCAAGTGTAGATATGATAGAGCCCAATAGGCCCAGGAACCTGTACACCTGTTGATTGACAGTTGAGATGCGGGACCAAAGAGCCAGAGCTCAACGCACTCACGCACTCACGCACGCACCCACACACCCACCCACACCCACCCACCCACACACCACCCACCCACACACACACACACACACACACACACACACACACACACACACACACACACACACACACACACACACACACACACACACACACACACACACACACACACACACACACACACACACACACACACACACAAAGAGAAAGACCTGGGGGTTGATATCACGCCAGACCTGTCCCCTGAAGCTCATATCAAGAGCATAACAGCAGCAGCATATGCCAGGGTGGCTAACATAAGAACGGCCTTTAGAAACTTGTGTAAGGAATCTTTCAGAACATTATATACCACATATGTCAGACCAATCCTGGAGTATGCGGCACCAGCATGGAGTCCATATCTAGTCAAGCATAAGACTAAAATGGAAAAGGTTCAAAGGTTTGCCACCAGACTAATACCCGAGCTGAGAGGTATGAGCTACGAGGAGAGACTACGGGAATTAAACCTTACTTCGTTGGAAGACAGAAGACTTAGGGGGGACATGATCACCACATTCAAGATCCTCAAGGGAATCGACAGGGTTGATAAAGACAGGCTGTTTAACACAAGGGGCACACGCACTAGGGGACACAGGTGGAAACTGAGTGCCCAAATGAGCCACAGAGATATTAGAAAAAACTTTTTTAGTGTCAGATTGGTTGACAAATGGAATGCATTGGGAAGTGATGTGGTGGAGGCTGACTCCATACACAGTTTCAAGTGTAGATATGATAGAGCCCAATAGGCCCAGGAACCTGTACACCTGTTGATTGACAGTTGAGATGCGGGACCAAAGAGCCAGAGCTCAACGCACTCACGCACTCACGCACGCACACCACACCCACACCCACCCACCCACCCACACCCCACACACACACACACACACACACACACACACACACACACACACACACACACACACACACACACACACACACACACACACACACACACACACACACACACACACACACACACAAAGAGAAAGACCTGGGGGTTGATATCACGCCAGACCTGTCCCCTGAAGCTCATATCAAGAGCATAACAGCAGCAGCATATGCCAGGGTGGCTAACATAAGAACGGCCTTGTTCTCCAAAACTCATTTGCGTACTTTTAAGGTGAAGAAAAGAAGTGATTTACTATAGAGTGTATTACACTTATTTGTATAATTTGCACGACGTTTCGAACCTCCATGGTTCATTCTCAAGTGAACAGATCTTACAATACTAGTTGATTTTATACCCGCATTAGGTCAGGTGATAATACAATGAAGGTGAAAAACATGGGGGGATACATAAGGGATAAACATAGGGCTGCAGAAGGCTTATTGGCCCATACGAGGCATCTCCTATCTAAACACAAAGAGTAATCCAGTGTAATTGGCCTGTTATGTTGGACATTGTCTTCTGTGTTGGCATCGATATGTTCCTGCCTTACCCTACAGAGTCAATAATCAATAGATACTACAGAGTATCCTAGTCAATAACGGCTTCTCCAATGGTTTCGTCGAAGACATCATAAGAAGGAAAGTGAAAAGCCATGCAACCTCTGAAGAGACAACTAACACAACACCTATACTCCCTATTAGACTATTTTACAGGAACTTCTTTTCCACAGCTCATAAAACGGAGGAAAGGGTCCTGAAAGATATTGTTAATAGAAACGTTATCCCTACAGACAAAAATCAGAGGATACAACTGACGATTTACTATAAAACCAGAAAAACGGCCAGCCTACTCATGAGAAACTCTCCAGACACAAAACAGAACGCTTTAAAAGAGACTAACGTCGTCTATGCCTTCAAATGCCCACTTGGGGACTGTAAGCTCCAAAAAACCCAGTATATAGGCAAGACAACAACATCTCTTTCTAGGCGTTTAACGATGCATAAGCAACAGGGCTCTATTAAGGAACATATAATCTCTTCCCACAACCAAACCATCGCCAGAGAAATCCTAGTAAACAACACAGAAATCATCGATAGATACAGCGATAGCAGGCGGCTTGACGTTTGCGAGGCACTACACATCAAGAAGTCAACACCAGCAATCAACAGCCAATTATTGCACAACTATATTCTACCCACCTCAAGACTCCGCTCCAATATAGAAGCATCAAGAAATATGGACCAATAGGCTTTCTACAAACACTTCTATTCAATATCCATTGTTTCGTGTTCTGTCTTGTGTTGATGAAATTAATACCCTATTAATACCCTTGTTCTGTCTTGTGTTGATGAAATTAATACCCTATTAATACCACATTTTGTTCTGTCTTGTGTTAATGCCACATCACCCCTTCCACCTCACTCAAATGTAGATATAAAATCGGAGATACGTAAGTTCTATTCAGTTGTGTATTTGTGAACTAAAGTCTTTGAAAATGTAATAAGTTTTACGAAACGCGCCCGTGTCGCGTCAGACTAGAAATAAAAATGAATTTTGGAGAATTGATTTTTGATTTACCTCCAACAGTGAAGCGTAATGTACGAAAGATTGAGAAAATTCGTGTTAGAATTATTAATCTTACTTTTTCGGTCATATTTAATAATATATATATATAAATATATATATATATATATAATATATATTTATATATATATATATATAAATATATATATATATATATATATATATATATATATATATATATATATATATATATATATATATATTTATATTTATATATATTATATATATATATATATATATATATATATATATATATATATATATATATATATATATATATATATATATATATATATTTTGGTAGCAGTCTTTCCTGTTGACATATATTATTAAATATGACCGAAAAAGTAAGATTAATAATTCTAACACGAATTTTCTCAATCTTTCGTACATTTCTTTTCACTGTTGGAGGTAAATAAAAATCAATTCTCCAAAATTCATTTTTATTTCTAGTCTGACGCGACACGAGCGCGTTTCGTAAAACTTATTACATTTTCAAAGACTTTAGTTTACAAACACACAACTGAATAGAACTTACGCATCTCCGATTTTGTTTATATCTACATTTGAGAGAGGTGGATGGGGTGAGGTGGCATTAATAGGGTATTAATTTCATCAACACAAGACAGAACAAGAGGTGGCATTAATAGGGTATTAATTTCATCAACACAAGACAGAACACGAAACAATGTCGTACCTAGTAGCCAGAATGCACTTCTCAGCCTACTATGCAAGGCCCGATTTGCCTAATAAGCCAAGTTTTCCTGAATTAATATATTTTCTCTATTTTTTTCTTATGAAATGATAAAGCTACCCATTTCATTATGTATGAGGTCAATTTTTTTTATTGTTGTTAAAATTAACGTAGATATATGACCGAACCTAACCAACCCTACCTAACCTAACCTAACCTAACCTATCTTTATAGGTTAGGTTAGGTTAGGTAGCCGAAAAAGCTAGGTTAGGTTAGGTTAGGTAGGTTAGGTAGTCGAAAAACAATTAATTCATGAAAACTTGGCTTATTATAATAATAATAATAATAATAATAATAATAATAATAATAATAATAATAATATTTATTTAGGTAAAGGTACATACATAATGAGATTTTACAAAGTTTGTTGGCTTTATAGATAGAGCTAGTACATACAATGCCTAAAGCCACTATTACGCAAAGCGTATCGGGCAGGAAAAAACACTAATGACTAAAGCTTAAAACTAATGGGTAAAAAGAACAAAATG
>NW_025563341.1:0-18194 GCF_020424385.1 Procambarus clarkii
CTCTCTGTCTCTCTCTCTGTATGTCTGTATGTCTGTGTCTGCTCGCTCGCCTCTCTCTCTCTCTCCTTCTCTTTCTCTCAGCAGGCATCAACAAGCAATTTAATACATCATCCAGTGGAGGAAAAGTCATTCAAAATCAGACTGAAAACAACAGCCACATCAGAGTAATTTATGAAAATAAGTAAAATGAGAAGGAAGAGGTGACGGCAAGTGGAGAGAAGGAGGGAATTGGAACGCCTTTGGGTGGGAAAGGGGTCGAAGAGTTTCAGGAGCTGGTGGTAGTAAAAATGAGGGTTGTGTTTACGGTGAACCGAGACAGTATCAGCGCTATTGATGAGTTTATAAACACTGATGATAATGATGAGCTGGGGATAATTACCGAAGGACCTATAGACAGTTGGCTCGTTACGACACTACACACCAGCGACCAATTGGTTTCGGGAAGCGAACTTAACGATCACAGCCGCTCAACTAATCCCCAGGCAAGGAGAGATCTCCTATTGGCTAGAAATGGCCAATGGGAGGCCAGGAGAGGTCAAATAAAAGCCAAGATAGGCCAATCACAGGTCAGGAATAGGCCAATCACAGGTCAGGATAGGCCAATCACAGGTCAGGGATAGGCCAATCACAGGCCAGGATAGGCCAATCACATGCCAGGATAGGCCAATCACAGGTCAGGATAGGCCAATCACATGCCAGGACAGGCCAATCACAGGTCGGGATAGGCCAATCACAGGCCAGGATTAGCCAATCCCAGGTCAGGAATAGGTCAATCACAGGTAAGGGATAGGCCAATCACAGGCCAGGATAGGCCAATCACAGTTCAGGGATAGGCCAATCACATGCGAGGATAGGCCAATCACAGGCCAGGATAGGCCAATCACAGGCCAGGATAGGCCAATCACAGGTCAAGATAGGCCAATCACAGGCCAGGATAGGCCAATCACATGCCAGGAATAGGCCAATCACAGGTCAGAGATAGGTCAATCACAGGCCAGGATAGGCCAAGCACAGGTCAGGATAGGCCAATCACAGGTCAGAAAAGGCCAATCACATGCCAGAAAAGGCCAATCACAGGTCAGGATAGGCCAATCACATGCCAGGATAGGCCAATCACAATTCAGAGATAGGCCAATCACATGCCAGGATAGGCCAATCACAGGTCAAACTGGGTCCACCTCAGGGCAGGAAAGGAACAAGGAACAAGGAACAAGCCGGAATACATGTTATTAATCAGCTCTGAGGACCCGGGAAACCTGTCCGTCATCTCCAAAATGAAGGACATCCGGCCACCGGCTCCGATATCAAGGGTATTCAGCCATCGGTCACGATTGGAAATCACTAGTATTAACGAGGTCCGGCAGACAGGCGGACTGTGGAGCTATCCGGCAGACAGGCGGACTGTGGAGCTATCCGGCAGACAGGCGGACTGTGTCGCTATCCGGCAGGTGGAGCTATCCGATAGACAGGCGGACTGTGGAGCTATCCGGCAGACATGCGGACTGTGGAGCTATCCGGCAGACAGGCGGACTGTGGAGCTATCCGGCAGACATGCGGACTGTGGAGCTATCCGGCAGACAGGCGGACTGTGGAGCTATCCGGCAGACAGGCGGACTGTGGAACTATCCGGCAGACAGGCGGACTGTGGAACTATCCGGCAGACAGGCGGACTGTGGAACTATCCGGCAGACAGGCGGACTGTGGAACTATCCGGCAGACAGGCGGACTGTGGAACTATCCGGCAGACAGGCGGACTGTGGAGCTATCCGGCAGACAGGCGGACTGTGGAGCTATCCGGCAGACAGGCGGACTGTGGAGCTATCCGGCAGACAGGCGGACTGTGGAACTATCCGGCAGACAGGCGGACTGTGGAACTATCCGGCAGACAGGCGGACTGTGGAACTATCCGGCAGACAGGCGGACTGTGGAACTATCCGGCAGACAGGCGGACTGTGGAACTATCCAGCAGACAGGCGGACTGTGAGACTATCCAGCAGACAGGCGGACTGTGGAACTATCCGGCAGACAGGCGGACTGTGGAACTATCCAGCAGACAGGCGGACTGTGAGACTATCCAGCAGACAGGCGGACTGTGGAACTATCCAGCAGACAGGCGGACTGTGGAACTATCCGGCAGACAGGCGGACTGTGGAACTATCCGGCAGACAGGCGGACTGTGGAACTATCCGGCAGACAGGCGGACTGTGAGACTATCCGGCAGACAGGCGGACTGTGGAACTATCCGGCAGACAGGCGGACTGTGGAACTATCCGGCAGACAGGCGGACTGTGGAACTATCCGGCAGACAGGCGGACTGTGAGACTATCCGGCAGACAGGCGGACTGTGAGACTATCCGGCAGACAGGCGGACTGTGGAACTATCCAGTAGAAGGAAAAACAGTTTCTGAAAATAAGATGAAAAAGACAGAGATAACAATAAGTTATCGGAAATAAGAAAGCAAAAATGAATGAAAGAAACCACGAAGAAAGAAGAGAACAAGAATGAATGAATGAACGAATGAAGGGAACAACATAAACTGAACCCCATCACTGCCAAACAAATTAAAAACAAGAAAATAATCAACACAATAAAAACATTAAACCCGAACACGCTGAAAGAAAACGGGATGCAAGTGGGCAAAGAAAACCGTGTCTGGGGGTGTGGACGAACACCCCCCGGAGAGACACACGAACACCCCCCCAGAGAGACATACAAACACCTCCCCAGAGAGACGGACGAACACCCCCCCCAGAGAGACGGACGAACACCCCCCAGAGAGACGGACGAACACACCCCCCCAGAGAGACATACAAATACCTCCCCAGAGAGACGGACGAACACCTCCCCAGAGAGACGGACGAACACCTCCCCAGAGAGACGGACGAACACCCCCCAGAGAGACGGACGAACACCCCCCAGAGAGACGGACGAACACCCCCCAGAGAGACGGACGAACCCCCCCAGAGAGACGGACGAACACCCCCCAGAGAGACGGACGAACACCCCCCAGAGAGACGGACGAACACCCCCCAGAGAGACGGACGAACACCCCCCCAGAGAGACGGACGAACACCCCCCCAGAGAGACGGACGAACACCCCCCCAGAGAGACGGACGAACACCCCCCAGAGAGACGGACGAACACCCCGCAGAGAGACGGACGAACACCCCCCCAGAGAGACGGACGAACACCCCCAGAGAGACGGACGAACACCCTCCAGAGAGACGGACGAACACCCCCCCCTCTCTGGGGGGGTGTTCGTCCGTCTCTCTGGGGGGGGTGTTCGTCCGTCTCTCTGCAACCCGTTCTCGCAAATTTAATAAGTCAATATTGACTTATTAGTTGCGTGCATAGGTGACATACTAAACATAATAGTTTCCTTGAAAAGCTTCATAGAAAACACCGACCTTACCTAACCTACTTAGTATTTTAAAATAAGCATCTTATAGCTTCGTAATTACAATTGTTACTTAACCTATTATAGGTATAGGTTAGGTAATAATTGTAATTACGAAGCAATAAGATGCTTATCTTAACATACTAAGCAGGTTAGGTAAGGTCGGTGTTTTCTATAAAGCTTTTCAAGGGAAACTATTATGTTAAGTATGTCACCTATGCACATATTTAATAAGTCAATATTGACTTATTAAATTTGCGAGAACGGGTTGCAGAGAGACGGACGAACACCCCCCCAGAGAGACGGACGAACACCCCCCAGAGAGACGGACGAACACCCCCCAGAGAGACGGACGAACACCCCCCAGAGAGACGGACGAACACCCCCCCAGAGAGACGGACGAACACCTCCCCCCAGAGAGAGACACACACTTGAACGACGGATACCTAAATTTGCATTCATATTCCCAGCAAGTCATTCCAAGAGGTCTTTTTTGGCCATGGAAATTTTAACACGTTCCAATTACGGGTTATCTGTCTGTTGATATGTTGGGGTAAATGGTGGAGAAGTGGGGGGTATGTTGGGGTAATGGTGGGGGGTTGGGGGTGGTTTGGGGAGATGATGAGGTGGCTATGTTGGGGGGGAAAGGATTTGGGAGGTGTTGGAGAGGGGTTTATGTTGGTGTATGTTGACTGTTGGGGATTGAGGAAGCCCTCTGAAGCCAACTGTTGGAGATGAGGAAGCCCTGTGAACCCAGCTGTTGGAGATGAGGAAGCCCTCTGAAGCCAACTGTTGGAGATAGAGCAGTTGGCATCTAAAGCTAGTGTTATAAGCTTCGTCTGACGAATATATTTATTAATGGCTTCTAATTATTTATTACGAGAACAAAGCCCAACTAATTATCAACATAGTAAAATCCAATTATTCTACACCAGCATAACTTTACTAATTACACTTCTTAATCCAATTTAAGTCAAAGGTTTAGTTTGGTATTGGGCTGATGGCCTATCAACCCCTGGAGGGTTGTTATAAGGCCAATTCAGCTGTTAAGAACAACAGCTGAATTAGCAACCAACAAGTCTACTGTAGTTCTGAATACAATCCAGTAATACAGTTAGCTCTCAGTAGTGTATACACTGAGAAGTGGATGATACACCTAGGTGTATTTCCACGTTTAATAAGAAGCAATCATCGCCTGTTGTATTAAACTACTGAAGACCTCCCACTAACAACCCTGATTGTTTAATTTGCATATTTACTCTTTAATAATTCAAGGTTATGAGTTCTGGAGCTCATTTCCAAGAGTTTTTTTTCAGTCTGGTCAACAATTTTCCAAAATTGGAGCTTTTTTGCCCATTATTCGGGACAAATATATACGCACATATATACCTATATATACCTATAAGGTACAGACACATATTATCATCGTTTTCTGGTACGAAAAAATTCATATCACGGAATAATTGACTTCATTTGAATTGTAAATTTTATTGAACATTACCCAAAAAAAATAATTCCGGAGTAGCAGTGAAGAAAATTGAACGTAAGGAAACGAAAAATGAAAAAAAATGAAAAAAATGAAAGCATGGGAGTTGAAGGAAGGTGTTGAATGAAGTGGACTTACACAAGCGTGACCCGGGAATTGGTCCGGGTGTATTACAGGCTGAGGCACTCCTAGTTTACTGCCTCTAATTACCTCTCCTTGGCTAGTGCTTCGAGAGGCCAATTACTGCAGCATGTGAAATGGTCTACTATGGTGCCAGGAATGTTGTGATATGGTGCCAGGAATGTTTTGAGCTGTGGTGCCAGGAATGTTTTGAGGTATGGTGCCAGGAATGTTGTGCTGTGGTGCCAGGAATGTTTAGATATGGTGCCAGGAATGTTGAGCTGTGGTGCCAGGAATGTTTAGATATGGTGCCAGGAATGTTGAGCTGTGGTGCTAGGAATGTTGTGATATGGTACCAGGAATGTTGAGCTGTGGTGCCAGGAATGTTGTGATATCCTTGGGCGACCTTGGGAGCCGGTCGGCCGAGCGGACAGCACACTGGGCATGTAATCCTGTGGTCCCGGGTTCGATCCCGGGCGCCGGCGAGAAACGATGGGCAGAGTTTCTTTCATCCTGATGCCACAGTTACCTAGCATTAAATAAGTACCTGGGAGTTAGTCAGCTGTCACGGGCTGCTTCCTGGGGTGTGTGTGTGGAAAAAAATAGTAGTAGTAGAAACAGTTGATTGACAGTTGAGAGGCGGGCCGAAAGAGCAGAGGTCAACCCCCACAAGCACAACTAGGTGTATACAACTAGGTGAATACAACTAAGTGAACACACACACACACACCCACACACATAAGAACTGGCCAACATAAGAACTGCCTTCAGAAACTTGTGTAAGGAATCTTTCAGAACCCTGTATACCACTTATGTAAGACCAATCCTTGAGTATGCAGCTCCAGCCTGGAGTCCATACCTAGTTAAACACAAGACAAAGTTAGAGAAGATTCAGCGGTATGCCACCAGGCTCGTCCCGGAACTGAGAGGATTGAGCTACGAGGAAAGGCTAAAGGAGCTGAACCTCACATCCCTGGAAAACGGAAAACAGAAGAGTAAGGGGAGACATGATAACCACCTACAAAATTCTCAGGGGAATTGACAGGGTGGACAAAGACAAACTCTTCAGCACGGGTGGGCACGAACAAGGGGACACAGGTGGAAACTTAGTACCCAGATGAGCCACAGAGACGTTAGAAAGAATTTTTCAGTGTCAGAGTAGTTAATAAATGGAATGCACTAGGAAGTGATGTGGTGGAGGCTGACTCCATACACAGTTTTAAATGTAGATATGATAGAGCCCAGTAGGCTCAGGAATCTGTACACCAGTTGATTGACAGTTGAGAGGCGGGACCAAAGAGCCAAAGCTCAACCCCCGCAAGCACAATTAGGTGAGTACACACACACCACTATCGCAAGTTCAGGTGTATATAATACCTGGAGCTTAATTTTATTTTCAATTTGGTCCAGAGGTAAAATTGGTTGTTAGTGAGTAAGCTGGTGCTGTGACATCGGCAACTACCCGATGGTTGAAGGGCCATAGCAACAACCTCAAACTATATACGACGATAAGTGTACTACATCTCATTGACTCCAGTCTCCAACTTTGCCCAAGACTGAAGTCCACTTGTAGGCTGATAATTAAGCCTTAACAGCCTCCAAAGTTGGAGCACCAATGAGCTTAACAACAGAGATGGGTATACCTCATTGAATATATTCTGAATGTTTAATTGTAAAGTCTCCTCTTGACTGAAAAATATTTTAATGCACCGTTGTGTGTGTGTGCGACACAGACTGCTTCTTGGTGTATACACTTAAAGTTGACTTGAACCCGTATTTCTACGTTAAGGTACACTTTTGGGTAAAACATATTAACATTTTATATTGATCTTGAAGTGGGACTTAAGTCCTTAACATATTTGTATATTTATGTGTTTTTTAGGGAATTTTCTAGTGTGCGTGTGTGTACTCACCTAGTTGTACTCACCTAGTTGTGTCTGCAGGATCGAGCATTGACTCTTGGATCCCGCCTTTCGAGCATCGGTTGTTTACAGCAATGACTCCTGTCCCATTTCCCTATCATACCTGGTTTTAAAATTGTGAATAGTATTTGCTTCCACAACCTGTTCCCCAAGTGCATTCCATTTCCCCACTACTCTCACGCTAAAAGAAAACTTCCTAACATCTCTGTGACTCATCTGAGTTTCAAGCTTCCTTCCATGTCCCCTCGTTCTGTTACTATTCCGTGAGAACATTTCGTCTATGTCCACTCTGTCAATCCCTCTGAGTATCTTATACGTTCCTATCATGTCCCCCCTCTCCCTTCTTCTTTCTAGCGTCGTAAGGTACAGTTCCCTCAGGCGCTCCTCATACCCCATCCCTCGTAGCTCTGGGACGAATCTCGTTGCAAACCTCTGAACCTTTTCCAGTTTCATTATATGCTTCTTCAGATGGGGACTCCATGATGAGGCAGCATACTCTAAGACTGGCCTTACGTAGGCAGTGTAAAGCGCCCCTGTGTGTGTGTGTGTGTGTGTGTGTGTGTGTGTGTGTGTGTGTGTGTGTGTGTGTGTGTGTGTGTGTGTGTGTGTGTGTGCGTGCGTGCGTGCGTGCGTGTGTATGGAGCACAACATCTTCCTCTGTAATTAATTGTTAATTTTCAACTTGGTCATTAATTAGCTCAGTCATTAACAGTGTGCAGTTATCCCGTCGTTCAATTACCAAGCAATTCTCTGTACAGGTCATAGTCAGCCTCCACCACACTACCACACTACCACAACCTGCCACCCACACCTCCACCACACCACACAACCTGCCACCCACACCACCACCACACCACACAAACTGCCACCACACCACACAACCTGCCACACACACCTACACCTCCACCACACCACACAACCTGCCACCCACACCACCACACCACACAACCACAACCTGCCACCCACACCACCACACCACACAACCACAACCTGCCACCCACACCTACACCACACTACCACACTACCACACTACCACAACCTGCCACCCACACCTCCACCACACTACCACACTACCACAACCTGCCACCCACACCTCCACCACACTACACAACCACAACCTGCCACCCACACCTCCACCACACCACACAACCACAACCTGCCACCCACACCACCACACCACACAACCTGCCACCCACACCTACACCACACCACACAACCTGCCACCCACACCTACACCACACCACACAACCTGCCACACACACCTCCACCACACCACACAACCTCCCACCCACACCCCCACCACACCACACAACCACAACCTGCCACACAGACCTACACTACACCACACTATACTGAAGCTAACCTCTGCCACACTCACCGCCACACTAACACTCTGAACAATCTACCACACATTACTCACCCTTACACTCACCCCACAATACTCACCGCCACCCGGTGAGTCAAATAAAACAAAATAAGAGAAACAACGTGAAATATCTCTCGGCTCTTACTAAGAGCTACCCCCTGGAGGGCGAAGCGACGAATGTCTTCAAACAACTCAATTTCAGAATGTCTAAGTATGTTTAATCTGTTTGGAAGTCATTCCCAGCAGGCAGTAATACCTTGGGACAGAACACATAATATTATTGCATCTGGGAGGTAAAACCCAGCCACATGACCGGGATGTATTGATCAATTGAATACATCAGCTATCGCCTTGGGTACTAAACGAAGCAGCGGAATGACTGTGCTAGCCACTTGTAACATGTGAACCACTTAAGAGACAGAAGGATTATATATATATAATTTATGGGATTTATGCAAATTGTTAAAAAGGCATTAGCACCATATACACTAACACACTACACTACCACATACACTAACACACCTACACCACATACACCAACACACTACACCTTTCACCACATAAATGAAACTTGGCCAACTTTCAGGTACTTTAATTACAACTTTGGAACGACTAACTGCTTGTATATTGTTGTGCCTGAGCCCAGACTTGTTGGCGACAGTAACTGGGGATTACGGCAGTTAGTGACTGTTCACATGAATATGTCACCCCCCCCCTTCCCCATTCCCACAACACACAGTTAAGACAAAGCTAACCAAACACCACGATAACGGCAGGTAATTACAAACCAGATATCATTTTCACGATTCTAACAAAACAAAGTGAATAAAACATACGATAATAATAATAATTATAAAAAAAGAAAATTGTGGAATGATAAGGTGGGCGAGGCACTCCAAGAGAGACAGATGTTGGAGACACAGATGTTGGAGACACAGGTGTTGGAGACACAGGTGTTGGAGAGGCCTCTACATCATCAGAAATTTCACAATAACTCTTACTTACCTAACGTCAACAATCAATAACATATGTTATAGAATAATTGACTCAGAAATACATTTTCCTCTGTAATTGATTTTATTTTTTGTATTTCATTAATATTACAGTGAATGACAGTGTAGCAATATGTGCTAAATAATTCAACGACACTTAAGAATCGATTATAAATAGTTCAGTAAGTTGGTAATACTCGTGTTGAATTACCAGTGTGGTGGTGGTAGTTTAGTGGTGGTTGTGGTGGTGTGGTGGTGGTGGTTGTGGTGTGGTGGTGGTGTGGTGGTTGTGGTGTGGTGGTGTGGTGGTGGTGTGGTGGTGGTGGTTGTGGTGGTGTGGTGGTGTGGTGGTTGTGGTGTGGTGGTGTGGTGGTGGTGTGGTGGTGTGGTGGTGGTGTGGTGGTGGTGTGGTGTGGTGGTGTGGTGGTGGTGGTTGTGGTGTGGTGGTGTGGTGGTGGTGTGGTGGTGGTGTGGTGGTGTGGTGGTGTGGTGGTTGTGGTGTGGTGTGGTGGTGGTGTGGTGGTGGTGGTGTGGTGGTTGTGGTGTGGTGTGGTGTGGTGTGGTGGTGGTGTGGTGGTGTGGTGGTGTGGTGTGGTGGTGGTGTGGTGGTAGTGTGGTTGTGGTGTGGTGGTAGTGTGGTAGCGTGAATGAAAACAGTATCGATGTTTAGAAGTTTCTGTTTAATAGCAGGCTGTTACACCAGGGGGGGAGGAGGGTGGTGATTGGTGGATTTGTGGATGTGTTATGGTGGTAGATATCGTGGTTTTGGTGGTAGTTGTGGTGGATGTGGTGGAGTAATAGTTGTGATTTTTCTCTTGTTGTAGTGACAAAAGTTGCTGGGGTGGTTCTTTGGGGGGTGGGGGGTGGTTGACATGGGGGGTGGGGGGTGGTTGACATGGGGGGTGGTTGCTACAGAGGCTGGTTTATTTGGTTGATAGTTGCTGTGTGGGTTGTTGCCGTGGGACTGGTTGCCATGGGGGAGAGTTGCCATGAAGGGAGGAGCCAGCAGCTGTGTGCCAGAGCCTTCTGTTGGTCGCTGGACTGCATTTCTCCAGTATGAATATGCTCAATGTACATATTCTAAATGCGCCGGTCTTACTCTCCCACCTCTCCCTTTCTCTCCCTTTCTCTCCCAACTCTCCCTCACTCTCCCTCACTCTCCCTCACTCTCCCTCACTCTCCCGGGCCAGGAAGCTGGCCTCACAGGAAGGGAAACTTCCCGACACCATTTTTGTCTCTGAATATTTTACCTGAAATTTGTGTTGTGAAGCTGGCCACCCACTGTGAAGCTGGCCACCCACTGTGAAGCTGGCCACCCACTGTGTAGCTGGCCACCCACTGTGAAGCTGGCCACCCACTGTGAAGGTGGCCACCCACTGTGAAGGTGGCCACCCACTGTGTAGCTGGCCACCCACTGTGTAGCTGGCCACCCACTGTGAAGCTGGCCACCCACTGTGAAGCTGGCCACCCACTGTGTAGCTGGCCACCCACTGTGAAGCTGGCCACCCACTGTGAAGCTGGCCACCCACTGTGTAGCTGGCCACCCACTGTGAAGCTGGCCACCCACTGTGTAGCTGGCCACCCACTGTGTAGCTGGCCACCCATTGTGTAGCTGGCCACCCACTGTGTAGCTGGCCACCCACTGTGAAGCTGGCCACCCACTGTGTAGCTGGCCACCCACTGTGAAGGTGGCCACCCACTGTGAAGGTGGCCACCCACTGTGAAGCTGGCCACCCACTGTGTAGCTGGCCACCCACTGTGTAGCTGGCCACCCACAGTGAAGCTGGCCACCCACTGTGAAGCTGGCCACCCACTGTGTAGCTGGCCACCCACTGTGTAGCTGGCCACCCACTGTGTAGCTGGCCACCCACTGTGAAGCTGGCCACCCACTGTGAAGGTGGCCACCCACTGTGAAGGTGGCCACCCACTGTGTAGCTGGCCACCCACTGTGTAGCTGGCCACCCACTGTGTAGCTGGCCACCCACTGTGAAGCTGGCCACCCACTGTGAAGCTGGCCACCCACTGTGAAGCTGACCACCCACTGTGAAGCTGACCACCCACTGTGTAGCTGGCCACCCACTGTGTAGCTGGCCACCCACTGTGAAGCTGGCCACCCACTGTGAAGCTGGCCACCCACTGTGAAGCTGGCCACCCACTGTGAAGCTGGCCACCCACTGTGAAGGTGGCCACCCACTGTGAAGCTGGCCACCCACTGTGTAGCTGGCCACCCACTGTGAAGCTGGCCACCCACTGTGAAGCTGGCCACCCACTGTGAAGCTGGCCACCCACTGTGAAGCTGGCCACCCACTGTGAAGGTGGCCACCCACTGTGAAGCTGGCCACCCACTGTGTAGCTAGCCACCCACTGTGTAGCTGGCCACCCACTGTGAAGCTGGCCACCCACTGTGAAGGTGGCCACCCACTGTGAAGCTGGTCACCCACTGTGTAGCTAGCCACCCACTGTGTAGCTGGCCACCCACTGTGTAGCTGGTTACCCACTGTGAAGCTGGCCACCCACTGTGTAGCTGGCCACCCACTGTGTAGCTGGTTACCCACTGTGAAGCTGGCCACCCACTGTGTAGCTGGCCACCCACTGTGTAGCTGGCCACCCACTGTGTAGCTGGCCACCCACTGTGTAGCTGGTTACCCACTGTGTAGCTGGCCACCCACTGTGAAGCTGGCCACCCACTGTGTAGCTGGCCACCCACTGTGTAGCTGGCCACCCACTGTGTAGCTGGCCACCCACTGTGAAGGTGGCCACCCACTGTGAAGCTGGCCACCCACTGTGAAGCTGGCCACCCACTGTGTAGCTGGCCACCCACTGTGTAGCTGGTTACCCACTGTGTAGCTGGCCACCCACTGTGTAGCTGGCCACCCACTGTGTAGCTGGCCATCCACTGTGTAGCTGGCCACCCACTGTGTAGCTGGCCACCCACTGTGAAGCTGGCCACCCACTGTGAAGCTGGCCACCCACTGTGTAGCTGGCCACCCACTGTGTAGCTGGCCACCCACTGTGAAGCTGGCCACCCACTGTGAAGCTGGCCACCCACTGTGAAGCTGGCCACCCACTGTGAAGCTGGCCACCCACTGTGTAGCTGGCCACCCACTGTGTAGCTGGCCACCCACTGTGTAGCTGGCCACCCACTGTGAAGCTGGCCACCCACTGTGTAGCTGGCCACCCACTGTGTAGCTGGCCACCCACTGTGTAGCTGGCCACCCACTGTGTAGCTGGCCACCCACTGTGAAGCTGGCCACCCACTGTGTAGCTGGCCTCCCACTGTGTAGCTGGCCACCCACTGTGTAGCTGGCCACCCACTGTGTAGCTGGCCACCCACTGTGTAGCTGGCCACCCACTGTGTAGCTGGCCACCCACTGTGTAGCTGGCCACCCACTGTGTAGCTGGCCATCCACTGTGTAGCTGGCCACCCACTGTGTAGCTGGCCACTCACTGTGTAGCTGGCCACCCACTGTGAAGCTGGCCACCCACTGTGAAGCTGGCCACCCACTGTGTAGCTGGCCACCCACTGTGTAGCTGGCCACCCACTGTGTAGCTGGCCACCCACTGTGTAGCTGGCCACCCACTGTGTAGCTGGCCACCCACTGTGTAGCTGGCCACCCACTGTGAAGCTGGCCACCCACTGTGAAGCTGGCCATCCACCACCCTTAGGTTAGGTTAGGTTAGGGAAGGTTAGGTTAGGTTAGGCTAGGGAAGGTTAGGCTAGGGAAGGTTAGGTTAGGTTAGGTTAGGTTAGGTTAGGTTAGGTTAGGTTAGGTTAGGTTAGGGAAGGTGGTATAGTGCCCTCGGCTATGCTGGGGGTCCCATTACTAACAGTGACAGGTAATAAGCTCAATTATGTGTGTTGGAAATCACGTCCCGCACCATTTGAGACGGAGTTTCCCAGGTCTATAAATTGGCCAATCGCCAATCTCGTTTGGTTCTTCACTCAGGCTGATATTGCTAGGTCCACACTTTCTCTAATTCCTTCCCCCCCCCCCCCCCCCCCCTAACGCCATTTCCCCCCCCCCCCCCCTCCTCTTCTCTCCCTCACTCCTCTCCCCTTTCCTATATCCAGGAATCCACCCTTCCCCTTACCTCTTCTCTTCCCTTCATCGTTTTCACATTTTTTAATCTTTATTGTCACCAATCTTCTCTACAATCATTCTTACGAGCTCGTCTTCCCATTCATTCTACCCTATCATTCTACTAAGTCATTACACCTTTGTTTCTTTCAAATATTCGTCTAATATTCTTTACAAGATTCTTTCCTGCGGCTTAGGCTGTTCTTAGAGTCCTACTAAATGCTATGTACGCGAAAGGGATTGGGAGGGACGATTGGGCACTAATCATCTCTTCTTCCCTGTAGAAGCCTGGATGTAAAATGATGGACGAATCATGCTCTAGTGAATCCCGGGCGGTAAACACATATAAATACATGTTCCATTAACGGCCTGGAGGATTAAGTCTCATTAAGAATGAAACTATCGAATCGTTCAAACCCTTTATTGCGAAACCTTTATACTAACTATCATTCTAACACACCATTAAAGTCCCATAACCAATCACCGCGTTATACCAATCGTTCCACCTGTCATTCTAACCGTCCTAACCGACTAATCTACCGTCCGACCGCGGCATCCGTTTGAATTTGAATTTCAAACCGTTTGAATCCACCAAACTGGTTCATCATTCTACTCCATCACGTTCGTCCATCATTCTACTCCGGTCATCCCTCCCAGCATCCCTCGTCATCTCCACCGTCACAATCTCCCACAAATACGACCCATTCGGGTGCAAATCCAATAGAAATATTAGCGTGAAGCGACCATGCAACTCCTTATGGTCTTCTGAAATCGCATTTCAATATGGCTGATGTTTGTTCAATAGTTCAGTCAGCCGTGAGGATTTGGTATTAGATAATCACGCTGTGCTCTTGTTGGGATTGGGAGAGAGAGGGAGAGAGGGAGGGAGGGAGAGAGGGAGAGAGGGAGAGAGGGTGAGAGGGAGAGACAGAGACAGAGAGAGAGAATGTGTAAATACGAAGCTAAACTTCGCAGTATTGAGCTCTTGAGTGAAGGACCGAAACCACATCAGTGAATCCAAATGCAAATATTTGGAAAGAAAATCCTGGCGTGAGTCTCTTGTTTACAGGAAGCCAAACCTCAGCTGGTTGACGTTGAGAATTGAATTCCTCGTCGCCAGCTGTCACAAGAGGAAATACGGCCACCATGACGGCAGTCCCAGTAGCCTTTGCCTGTTGTCTGTAGAGCAAGACCGCGCCAGAACCTGGCTAGTCAGAATGGGATTCTTCTGAGTCTTATTGGAACGTTATAGGTTCCAATGAGGAAAGTTCCTCCTCAGCATAAAATTGTTGTTAAGGGGGGTTTCCTGGGGGGTTTCTGTCGGTGCCTCGTTGAAATGAGCCACAGTAAGCACAGGGTTGGCCAACTTCCTCAGCAAAACCCAAAATTGCAATATATGTCAAATTCGACATTTATTTCCTCAGTGTACTTGATGATCCGAGACTTGATTATTGGAGTGATCGTCCCAGCTGTTGGCTGCAGCCAATCATCGTGCTAGTTCCCACCATCTCAGCCAGGGCCACGGGTCTGAGATGGACAAAGAAGACACTTACATATGACTCTAAGGTCTGTCCACTTGTGTGTATTATGCCCACCACAACAACCCACTATTCACTCAGCAAATCCACCTCAACCTCGACTTAGGCCTTAGAGTAAACTCGAAGGGTTTATACAGCGAGATGTAGAATATACAGCTCTTGTTGTATATGGGTTCCTTCATGGCCAGGCTTCAATTTGAGCTTGTATTCATCATACTGGAACACGAATGTTAATCCTATTGAATCGTATCGAATCCTATTAAATCGTATCGAATCCTATTGAATCGTATCGAATCCTATTGAATCCTATTATGAGCTATAAAAAATTTTCTCGTATTACAAGTCATTCTTTTGGCTATGGTTTATGACAACATATAATCTTATTTTATTTTGCAGGGATATATTTGAAGCAAAATAAGGATTACAGTAGGGGATTAGAAGCAAGCGGTTAGTAGAGAAGTGCTTAAATCCCCTGTTACTTACTTAGCAAGGGATTACTTGGGTAAAAATAGATGTTGCTCGCGCTATTGTAGAGAGTTCAATGAAACCGGATTTACTGTACTGATATCCAACGGTCGGTTCGAGGATTTAACCGGCATGTATATGTAATCCGGGATTAGTAAGATGGTAAGGACCAAATAACTGCTTATGGTAATTAAAAGGATTGTTTATGTACTCGCTTCAACGGTCTGGTTATGTCGGACCTAATTGCCAGAATGGACTACTTGGCTTAGTATGCAAGGCCCGATTTGCCTAACAGGCCGAGTGATTTTCGTTATTTTTAAACATTCCTTTTAAATTGGGTTATTTGAATTACTATTATTATATTATAAACATGAATTACTAAGTTATGTTAGGTAGGTTAGGTCCAGTTAGATGGGTAGGGAGATTAGGCTAAGGTAGGTTAGGGTAGGGTAGGTTAGGGTAGGGTAGGTTCAACCTGTTCTTCTACATAGAACGTCACTATTTGGTCGTATGGGTTACATAAGACCAAATATTGTCGTACTAGAAAATGGAAGCGACTGGCGAAAGTGACGTACTTTTCCCGTTTTCTGTTTTGGGTCCTCTGGTAGGTTAGGAGAGGACACTTTATATTGACCGTTTGTTAGGTTAGGTTATTCCACACTTACCACACCTGATGCAGATCACACTGATGAGCCAAACATAAGCGTAGGACCAGCGTGAAATACTTTAGTTACTGATCTAAGATTATGGCTGAAATAACATTTAGTCTATTACTTGTCGTAAGCCTTGATCAAAGTCTTCGTATGATGCTGCGATCAACCCTTCGTACGATGCTGCAATCAACCCTTCGTACGATGCTGCGATCAACCCTTCATACGATGCTGCGATCAACCCTTCATACGATGCTGCGATCAACCCTTCATACGATGCTGCGATCAACCCTTCATACGATGCTGCGATCAACCCTTCATACGATGCTGCGATCAACCCTTCATACGATGCTGCGATCAACCCTTCATACGATGCTGCGATCAACCCTTCGTATGATGCTGCGATCAACCCTTCGTATGATGCTGCGATCAACCCTTCGTATGATGCTGCGATCAACCCTTCGTATGATGCTGCGATCAACCCTTCGTATGATGCTGCAATCAACCCTTCGTACGATGCTGCGATCAACCCTTCGTATGATGCTGCAATCAACCCTTCATACGATGCTGCGACCAACCTTTCATACGATGCTGCGACCAACCCTTCGTATGATGCTGCGATCAGAGCCCCATATCTTTCCCTACAATACAATGTATCTTACATGCTGACAAATACTTTAAGCATCTGGTATATGCTGAGAAAATCAGAACAAAGCTTCCAGTGCGGAAGCAGGAAATGTTAGCGCGAATTCCCCACACGAACGGAAAAGCTTTGGGGCCTCTGAAACAACGCACCGGACTCGAGCTTACCGAACTGTCCGTTCCGGATTAGGCCGTTTCAGAAATTCGTTATATCGACTAACGGAGGCCGGTGATGGTAGTAATTTTAGCAACTTTGATATATTGATGTTAGATGTCCGGTGGTGTTGGGCCGGATGTTATTGGAGGCGATGTCCGGTTACGGCCGATCTAATGGACACCGGTTTCAATACGGCCGGTTACGGCGATACAGAGACAATTTCAGTGTTTTCGGATACGTGAGATGAGAAGAGTGTTCGGATACGGGAGATGAGAAGAGTGTTCGGATACGGGAGATGAGAAGAGTGTTCGGATACGGGAGATAGATGTCTTATCCCTCCCCAGCAACTCACACACACACACACACACACACACGCACACACACGCACAGGGGGACTCGCGGCTGAGTGGACAGCGTTTGGGGCTCGTAGTCCTAATTCATAGTTTTATTCCCGGTGAAGGCGAGATCCAAGAGCTAATAGCTCGATTCTGCAGACACACACACACACACACACACACACACACACACACACACACACACACACACACACACACACACACACACACACACACACACACACATTATCGTGACCAAACACAGCCCGTCATATGTTGGCCTAATGGCATAATTGTATTTTTGTGTCAACCATAACAACAGCAGTGTGTGAGCGGAGAGGGAGAGAGGGAGAGAGAGAGAGAGAGAGGGAGAGAGAGAGAGAGGGAGAGACAGAGGGAGAGAGAGAGAGAGAGAGGGAGAGAGGGAGAGACAGAGGGAGAGAGAGCGAGAAGGGAGGGAACTATGAATGGAAAGCGCCAAGCCATTACGACTATATAGCACATGGAAGGGGGTCAGGATAAGGATTTGGGATGGGACGGGGGGAAAGGAATGGGACCCAACCACTTGTGGACGGTCGGGGATTGAACGCCGACCTGCATGAAGCTCTACCGTCGTTCTACCGTCCAGCCCAAGTGGGTTGGGCAGAGACGTATTGAGATATAAATTAACGACTATATACACTCAAATAAAGAGAGAGTGCAGGCCAATTTATAGCACCAAATACGATACTCTAATTACCTCTATTAGTGCCAACACCAACCACTATTCCTACCACCATCACCACTACTACCTACAACCACCCGTGTCTTCCACCACCACTACCAACATTACCAAATTTAAATACTATTACCACCACCTCAACCATCACTGCCTCTACCACCACCACCACCACCTACCAGCACTAACTACCACTACCCCACAACCACCAGTACCTTCTACAATCATTTGTGACCGATCACACCCCCCCGCTTGTTGAGATCGATAGTTAGATATAATTGCTGTTGTCGTGAAGGGAGAATGGTTCAAGGTCCTCATGATTCTCA
>NW_025563342.1:0-17500 GCF_020424385.1 Procambarus clarkii
AGAAATGTTACAGAGTGATGTAATTGAATCGAGTAATTCGCCATGGAACGCTCCATTGATTCTTGTACCAAAGCGAGATGGGACTTGGAGACCTGTAATCGATTATCGCAAGCTTAACAGAGTAACAATACCTGATCGTTTCCCACTGCCAGTTCTAAATGATTTGTTGCAAAGTATTGGTCGAAACAAAGTATTCTCACGTTAGATTTGTTGCAGGGATTCTGGCAAATCCCCCTTGATGAGGAAAGTAAACAATTGACAGCCTTTAGTACTCCCAATGGTCATTTTCATTTCAAAAGAATGCCGTTTGGTTTGCGTAGTAGTCCAATAACCTTTTCACGGCTCATGACAATCTATTTCGTAGATTGATAGGAAGTACGCTTCTAGTTTACCTTGATGATCTCATAATCATGTCGCAAGATGTTCAGACTCATTTCCAGAACCTTGAAAGGTACTTGCAAAGCTCGCTGAAGCTAATTTAAAAATAAAGCTTGCAAAATGTTCATTTTTAAAGCAAAGATTAATTTCCTAGGTCATACAGTTACACCTTCAGGTATTACATTGAATGAATCAAAAATTATTGCTGCCCGTGATTTTCCAACACCTCGTACCGCAGAAGCCGTAAGACAGTTCACAGGTCTTGTAGGATTTTATCGTTCATTTATTGCTGGATTCTCTATTATAGCCGCTCCGCTTTACAATTTGCAAAGAAAAGATGAACCCTTTGTTTGGGGAGAGGCCAAGGATCAGTCATTCAAAAAACTCAAAGCAGCCTTTATTTCGTCACCTGTCCTTAGGTACCCAGATTTTTCTAAACCTTTTACGTTGGTTACAGATGCTAGTGACATAGGTTTAGGTGCTGCATTACTTCAAACAGAAGGTCACAGAGATCAGGCAATAGCTTATGCTAGCCGTACTTTATCTAAAGAAGAGAAAAAATTATAGTGCAACAGAACGAGAAGCCTTGGCAGTTGTTTGGGCACTTAAACATTTCAAGGATACATTTATAATTACCCAGTTCATGTTCTTACAAATCACCAACCATTAATTCCCTTGTTCAAAATAAGAATCCAGTTGGAAAGTTTGCTAGATATTTGCTCACAATTCAAGAATTCAATCCCACATTTGGATATATTCCAGGAAAGCAAAATGTTGTAGCCGATGCGTTTTCTCGACACGTAGCTGCGATTCAGTTAAATTACCCAGCATTAGATGCTACAGTAGTAGAAACGGAACAAAGACAAGACCCCATATGGGCACCCGTCATTAAATTTTTGACTAAGCAAGACACTCGCCCGATTCATAAACCGCCAGTACCATTGAAAGAACTAGTTATGTTGGACAATTTACTGTGTAGAGTAGTAAAGCTAGGGACAGCCCCGAGGAAATGTTGTCAGTTAGTTGTTCCAGCTGTCTTGGTACCAACTGTGTTAAAAATTATCCATGATGCTCCTGCAAGTGCACATCCAGGAAAGGATCGTACACTCCAACAAGGTCGTGTTTGATCTGTGTGTGTGTTTGATCTGTGTGTGTGTTTGATCTGTGTGTGTGTTTGATCTGTGTGTGTGTTTGATCTGTGTGTGTGTTTGGTCTGTGTGTGTGTTTGATCTGTGTGTGTGTTTGGTCTGTGTGTGTTTGGTCTGTGTGTGTGTGTTTGGTCTGTATGTTTGTTTGGTCTGTGAGTGTTTGATCTGTGTGTGTGTTTGATCTGTGTGTGTGTTTGATCTGTGTGTGTGTTTGGTCTGTGTGTGTGTTTGATCTGTGTGTGTGTTTGGTCTGTGTGTGTGGTGTGTTTGGTCTGTGTGTGTGTGTTTGATCTGTGTGTGTGTTTGATCTGTGTGTGTGTTTGGTCTGTGTGTGTTTGGTCTGTGTGTGTGTTTGGTCTGTGTGTGTGTTTGGTCTGTGTGTGTTTGATCTGTGTGTGTGTGTTTGATCTGTGTGTGTGTTTGATCTGTGTGTGATGTTTGTGTGTGTTTGGTCTGTGTGTGTGTGTTTGGTCTGTGTGTGTGTGTTTGATCTGTGTGTGTGTTTGAACTGTGTGTGTGTTTGATCTGTGTGTGTGTTTGGTCTGTAAGTGTTTGATCTGTAAGTGTTTGATTTGTGTGTGTGTTTGATCTGTGTGTGTTTTTGGTCTGTGTGTGGGTTTGATCTGTGAGTGTGTTTGATCTGTGTGTGTGTTTGATCTGTGAGTGTGTTTCATCTGTGTGTGTGTTTGATCTGTGTGTGTGTTTGGTCTGTGTGTGTGTTTGGTCTGTGTGTGTGTGTTTGATCTGTGTGTGTGTTTGGTCTGTGTGTGTGTTTGGTCTGTGTGTGTTTGGACTGTGTGTGTGTTTGGTTTGTGTGTGTGTTTGGTCTGTGTGTGTGTTTGGTCTGTGTGTGTGTGTTTGGTCTGTGTGTGTGTTTGATCTGTGTGTGTGTTTGGTCTGTGTGTGTGTTTGGTCTGTGTGTGTGTTTGGTCTGTGTGTGTGTTTGGTCTGTGTGTGTGTGTTTGATCTGTGTGTGTTTGGTCTGTAAGTGTTTGATCTGTGTGTGTGTGTTTGATCTGTGTGTGTTTGGTCTGTAAGTGTTTGATCTATGTGTGTGTGTTTGATCTGTGTGTGTGTGTTTGGTCTGTGTGTGTGTGTTTGATCTGTGTGTGTGTTTGATCTGTGTGTGTTTGGTCTGTGTGTGTGTTTGATCTGTGTGTGTGTTTAATCTGTGTGTGTGTTTGGTCTCTGTGTGTGTTTGGTCTGTGTGTGTGTGTGTGTTGTGTTTGGTGTGTGTTTTTGGTCTGTGTGTGTGTTTGGTGTGTGTGTGTTTGATCTGTGTGTGTGTTTGATCTGTGTGTGTGTTTGATCTGTGTGTGTGTTTGTCTGTGTGTGTGTTGTGTTTGTGTTTGTCTGTGTGTGTGTTTGATCTGTGTGTGTGTTTGATCTGTGTGTGTGTTTGGTCTGTGTGTGTGTTTGGTCTGTGTGTGTGTTTGATCTGTGTGTGTGTTTGATCTGTGTGTGTGTTTGATCTGTGTGTGTTTGGTCTGTGTGTGTGTTTGATCTGTGTGTGTGTTTGGTCTGTGTGTGTTTTTGGTCTGTGTGTGTGTTTGATCTGTGTGTGTGTTTAGTCTGTGTGTGTTTGGGATGTGTGTGTGTTTGGTCTGTGTGTGTGTGTGTTTGGTCTGTGTGTGTGTTTGACCTGTGTGTGTGTTTTCTGCGTGTGTGTTTGGTCTGTAAGTGTTTGGTCTGTGTGTGTGTTTGGTCTGTGTGTGTGTTTGGTTTGTGTGTGTTTGGTCTGTGTGTGTGTTTGGTCTGTGTGTGTGTTGTGATGTGTGTGTGTGTGTTTGGTCTGTGTGTGTGTGTTTGATGTGTGTGTGTTTGATCTGTGTGTGTGTTTGGTCTGTGTGTGTGTTTATCTGTGTGTGTGTGTGTTTGGTCTGTGTGTGTGTGTTTGATCTGTGTGTGTGTTTGGTTTGTGTGTGTGTTTGGTCTGAGTGTGTATTTGATCTGTGTGTGTGTTTGGTCTGTGTGTGTGTTTGGTCTGTGAGTGTGTTTGATCTGTGTGTGTGTTTGGTGTGTAAGTGTTTGATCTGTGTGTGTGTGTTTGATCTGTGTTTGTGTTTGATCTGTGTGTGTTTGATCTGTGTGTGTGTGTGTTTGATCTGTGTGTGTGTTTGATCTGTGTGTGTGTTTGGTCTGTGTGTGTTTGGTCTGTGTGTGTGTTTGGTCTGTGTGTGTGTTTGGTCTGTAAGTGTTTGATCTGTGTGTGTGTTGATCTGTAAGTGTTTCATCTGTGTGTGTGTTTGGTATGTGTGTGTGTTTGATCTGTGTGTGTGTTTGATCTGTGTGTGTGTTTGGTCTGTGTGTGTTTGGTCTGTAAGTGTTTGATCTGTGTGTGTGTTTGATCTGTGTGTGTGTTTGATCTGTGTGTGTGTTTGGTCTGTGTGTGTGTTTGATCTGTGTGTGTGTTTGGTCTGTGTGTGTGTTTGGTCTGTGTATGTGTGTTTGATCTGTGTGTGTGTTTGGTGTGTGTGTGTGTTTGATCTGTGTGTGTGTTTGATCTGTGTGTGTGTTTGGTCTGTAAGTGTTTGATCTGTGTGTGTGTGTTTGATCTGTGTGTGTGTTTGATCTGTGTGTGTGTTTGACCTGTGTGTGTGTTTGGTCTGTGTGTGTGTGTGTTTGATCTGTGTGTGTGTTTGATCTGTGTGTGTGTTTGATCTGTGTGTGTGTTTGATCTGTGTGTGTGTTTTCGTTTGTGTGTGTTTGGTCTGTGTGTGTTTGATCTGTGTGTGTGTTTGGTCTGTGTGTGTTTGGTCTGTGTGTGTGTGTGTTTGACTGTGGGTGTGTTTGGTCTGTGTGTGTTTGGTCTGTGTGTGTGTGTTTGATCTGTGTGTGTGTTTGGTCTGTGTGTGTGTTTGGTCTGTGTGTGTGTTTGATATGTGTGTGTGTTTGGTCTGTGTGTGTGTTTGGTCTGTGTGTGTGTTTGGTCTGTCTGTGTGTGTGTTTGTGTGTGTTTGGTCTGTGTGTGTTTGGTCTGTGTGTGTTTGGTCTGTGTGTGTGTTTGGTCTGTGTGTGTTTGTCTGTGTGTGTGTTTGATCTGTGTGTGTGTTTAGTCTGTGTGTGTGTGTTTGGTCTGTGTGTGTGTTTGGTCTGTGTGTGTTTGGTCTGTGTGTGTTTGGTCTGTAAGTGTTTGGTCTGTGTGTGTGTGTTTGGTCTGTGTGTGTGTTTGGTCTGTGTGTGTGTTTGATCTCTGTGTGTGTGTTTGGTCTGTGTGTGTGTTTGATCTGTGTGTGTGTTTGGTCTGTGTGAGTGTGTTTGATGTGTGAGTGTTTGATCTGTGTGTGTGTTTGATCTGTGTGTGTGTTTGATCTGTGTGTGTTTGGTCTGTGTGTGTGTTTGATCTGTGTGTGTGTTTGGTTTGTGTGTGTGTTTGGTCTGAGTGTGTATTTGATCTGTGTGTGTGTGTTTGGTCTGTGTGTGTGTTTGGTCTGTGTGTGTGTTTGATCTGTGTGTGTGTTTGGTGTGTGTGTGTTTGATCTGTGTGTGTGTTTGATCTCTGTTTGTGTTTGATCTGTGTGTGTGTTTGGTCTGTGTGTGTGTGTTTGATGTGTGTGTGTGTTTTTTCTGTGTGTGTGTTTGGTCTGTGTGTGTGTTTGGTCTGTGTGTGTGTTTGATCTGTGTGTGTGTTTGATCTGTGTGTGTGTTTGATCTGTGTGTGTGTGTTTGATCTGTGTGTGTGTTTGATCTGTGTGTGTGTTTGGTCTGTGTGTGTGTTTGGTCTGTGTGTGTGTGTTTTTGTGTGTGTTTGGTCTGTGTGTGTTTGTCTGTGTGTTTGATTTGTGTGTGTGTGTGGTCTGTGTGTGTGTGTTTTTTGGTGTGTGTGTGTTTGATCTGTGTGTGTGTTTGGTCTGTGTGTGTGTTTGATCTGTGTGTGTGTTTGGTCTGTGTGTGTTTGGTCTGTGTGTGTTTGGTCTGTGTGTGTTTCGTCTGTGTGTGTTTGGTCTGTGTGTGTGTTTGATCTGTGTGTGTGTTTGATCTGTGTGTGTGTTTGGTCTGTGTGTGTGTTTGGTCTGTGTGTGTGTGTTCGGTCTGTGTGTGTGTTTGATCTGTGTGTGTGTGTTTGATCTGTGTGTGTTTGGTCTGTGTGTGTGTTTGATCTGTGTGTGTGTTTGGTCTGTGTGTGTGTTTGATCTGTGTATGTGTGTGTTTGATCTGTGTGTGTGTTTGATCTGTGTGTGTGTTTGGTCTGTAAGTGTTTGGTCTGTGTGTGTGTTTGATCTGTGTGTGTTTGGTCTGTGTGTGTGTTTGGTCTGTGTGTGTTTGGTCTGTGTGTGTTTGGTCTGTGTGTGTTTGGTCTGTGTGTGTGTTTGTGTTTGGTGTGTGTGTGTTTGGTGTGTGTGTGTTTGGTCTGTAAGTGTTTGGTCTGTGTGTGTGTTTGGTTTGGTGTGTGTGTGTTTGGTCTGTGTGTGTGTTTGGTCTGTGTGTGTTTGGTCTCTGTGTGTTTGTTTGTGTTTGTGTGTGTGTTTGGTCTGTGTGTGTTTGGTCTGTGTGTGTGTTTGGTCTGTGTGTGTTTGGTCTGTGTGTGTGTTTGGTCTGTGTGTGTTTGGTCTGTGTGTGTTTTTGATCTGTGTGTGTGTTTGGTCTGTGTGTGTGTTTGATCTGTGTGTGTTTGGTCTGTGTGTGTGTGTTTGATCTGTGTGTGTGTTTGATCTGTGTGTGTGTTTGATCTGTGTGTGTGTTTGTTATTTGTGTGTGTGTGTGTTTGGTCTGTGTGTGTGTTTGATCTGTGTGTGTGTTTTGGTTTGGTGTGTTTGTGTTTGTGTGGTCTGTGTGTGTGTTTGATCTGTGTGTGTGTTTGGTCTGTGTGTGTGTTTAGTCTATGAATGTGTTTCGTCTGTGTGTGCTTGGTCTGTGTGTGTGTTTGATCTGTGTGTGTGTGTTTGATCTGTGTGTGTGTTTGGTCTGTGTGTGTGTTTGATCTGTGTGTGTGTGTTTGATCTGTGTGTGTGTTTGATCTGTGTGTGTGTTTGGTCTGTGTGTGTGTTTGGTCTGTGTGTGTGTTTGGTCTGTGTGTGTTTGGTCTGTGTGTGTTTGATCTGTGTGTGTGTTTGATCTGTGTGTGTGTTTGATCTGTGTGTGTGTTTGGTGTGTGTGTTTGGTGTTGTGTGTGTGTGTGTGTTGTTTGTCTGTGTGTGTGTGTTTGGTCTGTAAGTGTTTGATCTGTGTGTGTGTTTGATCTGTGTGTGTGTTTGATCTGTGTGTGTGTTTGATCTGTGTGTGTGTGTGTGTTTGGTCTGTGTGTGTGTTTGATCTGTGTGTGTGTTTGGTCTGTGTGTGTTTGGTCTGTGTGTGTGTTTGATCTGTGTGTGTGTTTGTTCTGTGTGTGTGTTTGGTCTGTGTGTGTTTGGTCTGTGTGTGTGTTTGGTCTGTGTGTGTTTGGTCTGTAAGTGTTTGATCTGTGTGTGTGTTTGGTCTGTGTGTGTGTTTGATCTGTGTGTGTGTTTGATCTGTGTGTGTGTTTGATCTGTGTGTGTGTTTGATCTGTGTGTGTTTGTTCTGTGTGTGTGTTTGATCTGTGTGTGTGTTTGATCTGTGTGTGTGTTTGGTCTGTGTGTGTGTTTGATCTGTGTGTGTGTTGTGTGTTTGTGTGTGTGTTTGGTCTGTGTGTGTGTGTTTAATCTGTGTGTGTGTTTGGTCTGTGTGTGTGTTTGGTCTGTGTGTGTGTTTGGACTGTGTGTGTGTTTGGTCTGTGTGTGTGGTCTGTGTGTGTGTGTGTGTGTGTGTTTGATCTGTGTGTGTGTTTAATCTGTGTGTGTGTTTGATCTGTGTGTGTGTTTGGTCTGTGTGTGTGTTTCGTCTGTGTGTGTGTTTGGTCTGTGTGTGTGTTTGATCTGTGTGTGTGTTTGATCTGTGTGTGTGTGTTTACTCTTTGTGTGTTTGGTCTGTGTGTGTGTTTGGTCTGTGTGTGTTTGTTTGATCTGTGTGTGTGTGTGTGTGTTTGATCTGTGTGTGTGTTTGGTCCTGTGTGTGTTTGATCTGTGTGTGTGTTTGATCTGTGTGTGTGTTTGGTCTGTGTGTGTTTGATCTGTGTGTGTGTTTGATCTGTGTGTGTGTTTGATCTGTGTGTGTGTTTGGTCTGTGTGTGTGTTTGGTCTGTGTGTGTGTTTGGTCTGTGTGTGTTTGGTCTGTGTGTGTGTGTTTGGTCTGTGTGTGTGTTTGGTCTGTGTGTGTGTTTGGTCTGTGTGTGTTTGGTCTGTGTGTGTGTTTGATCTGTGTGTGTGTTTGGTCTGTGTGTGTGTGTTGTGTGTGTGTGTGTGTTTGATCTGTGTGTGTGTTTGATCTGTGTGTGTGTTTGATCTGTGTGCGTGTTTGATCTGTGTGTGTGTTTGGTCTGTGTGTGTTTGGTCTGTGTGTGTGTTTGATCTGTGTGTGTGTGTGTTTGATTTGTGTGTGTGTGTTTGGTCTGTGTGTGTGTTTGTCTGTGTGTGTGTGATCTGTGTGTGTGTTTCTGTGTGTGTGTGTTTGATCTGTGTTGTGTGTGTGTGTGTTTGATCTGTGTGTGTGTTTGGTCTGTGTGTGTGTTTGGTCTGTGTGTGTGTGTGTGTGTGTTTGGTCTGTGTGTGTGTTTGATCTGTGTGTGTGTTTGGTCTGTGTGTGTGTTTGGTGTGTGTGTGTGTTTGTTTGTGTGTGTGTGTGTGTTTGATCTGTGTGTGTGTGTGTTTGGTCCGTGTGTGTGTTTGATCTGTGTGTGTGTGTTTGGTGTGTGTGTTTGGCCTGTGTGTGTTTGGTCTGTGTGTCTTTGGTCTGTGTGTGTGTTTGGTCTGTGTGTGTTTGATCTGTGTGTGTGTTTAATCTGCGTGTGTGTGTTTGATCTGTGTGTGTGTTTGGTCTGTGTGTTTTTGGTCTGTGTGTGTGTGTTGTGTCTGTGTGTGTGTGTGTGTGTGTTTGGTCTGTGTGTGTGTTTGGTCTGTGTGTGTGTTTGGTCTGTGTGTGTTTGATCTGTGTGTGTGTTTGGTCTGTGTGTGTTTGATCTGTGTGTGTGTTTGATCTGTGTGTGTGTTTGGTCTGTGTGTGTGTTTGGTCTGTCTGTGTGTGTGTTTGATCTGTGTGTGTGTTTTTGTGTGTGTGTGTTTTGATCTGTGTGTGTGTTTGGTCTGTGTGTGTTTGGTCTTTGTGTGTGTTTTATCTGTGTGTGTGTTTGATCTGTGTGTGTGTTTGATCTGTGTATGTGTGTGTTTGATCTGTGTGTGTGTTTGATCTGTGTGTGTGTTTGGTCTGTAAGTGTTTGGTCTGTGTGTGTGTTTGATATGTGTGTGTTTGGTCAGTGTGTGTGTTTGGTCTGTATGTGTTTGGTCTGTGTGTGTGTTTAGTCTGTGTGTGTGTTTTGTATGTGTGTGTTTGGTCTGTGTGTGTTTGGTCTGTGTGTGTTTGGTCTGTGTGTGTGTTTGGTCTGTGTGTGTTTGGTGTGTTTGGTCTGTGTGTGTGTTTGATCTGTGTGTGTGTTTGGTCTGTGTGTGTTTGGTCTGTGTGTGTGTTTGGTCTGTGTGTGTGTTTGATCTGTGTGTGTGTTTGTGTCTGTGTGTCTGTGTGTTTGATGTGTGTGTGTTTGATCTGTGTGTGTGTTTGTGTCTGTGTGTGTGTTTGATCTGTGTGTGTGTGTGTGTGTTTGGTCTGTGTGTGTGTTTGCTCTATGTGTGTGTTTGGTCTGTGTGTGTGTTTGGTCTGTGTGTGTTTGATCTGTGTGTGTGTTTGATCTGTGTGTGTGTTTAGTCTGTGTGTGTGTTTGATCTGTGTGTGTGTTTGGTGTGTGTGTGTTTGATCTGTGTGTGTGTTTGATCTCTGTTTGTGTTTGATCTGTGTGTGTGTTTGGTCTGTGTGTGTGTGTTTGATCTGTGTGTGTGTTTGATCTGTGTGTGTGTTTGGTCTGTAAGTGTTTGGTCTGTGTGTGTTTGGGTCTGACTGTGTGTGTTTGGTCTGTAAGTGTTTGATCTGTGTGTGTGTGTTTGATCTGTGTGTGTTTGATCTGTGTGTGTTTTTGTGTCTGTGTGTGTGTTTGGTCTGTGTGTGTTTGTTTGTGTGTGTGTTGTGTTTGGTCTGTGTGTGTTTGGTCTGTGTGTGTGTTTGGTCTGTAAGTGTTTGATCTGTGTGTGTGTTTGATCTGTATGTGTGTTTGGTCTGTGTGTGTGTTTGATCTGTGTGTGTGTTTGATCTGTGTGTGTGTGTTTGATCTGTGTGTGTGTTTGGTCTGTGTGTGTGTTTGATCTGTGTGTGTGTTTGGTCTGTGTGTGTGTTTGGTCTGTGTGTGTGTTTGATCTGTGTGTGTGTTTGGTCTGTGTGTGTTTGGTCTGTGTGTGTGTGTTTGGTCTGTGTGTGTGTTTGGTCTGTGTGTGTGTTTGGTCTGTGTGTGTGTTTGGTCTGTGTGTGTGTGTTTGGTCTGTGTGTGTGTGTTTGATCTGTGTGTGTGTGTTTGATCTGTGTGTGTGTTTGGTCTGTGTGTGTGTTTGGTCTGTGTGTGTGTTTGGTCTGTGTGTGTGTTTGGTCTGTGTGTGTTTGGTCTGTGTGTGTTTGTTCTGTGTGTGTTTGATCTGTGTGTGTGTTTGGTCTGTGTGTGTGTTTGGTCTGTGTGTGTGTGTTTGATCTGTGTGTGTGTTTGATCTGTGTGTGTTTGACCTGTGTGTGTTTGATCTGTGTGTGTGTTTGATCTGTTAGTGTTTGGTCTGTGTGTGTTTGATCTGTGTGTGTGTTTGGTTTGTGTATGTGTGTTTGATCTGTGTGTGTGTTTGTGTGTGTGTTTGGTCTGTGTGTGTGTTTGTCTGTGTGTGTTTGGTGTGTGTGTTTGATCTGTGTGTGTGTTTGGTCTGTGTGTGTGTTTGATCTGTGTGTGTGTGTTTGGTATGTGTGTGTGTTTGGTCTGTGTGTGTGTTTGATCTGTGTGTGTGTTTGGTCTGTGTGTGTTTGGTCTGTGTGTGTTTGGTCTGTGTGTGTGTTTGGTCTGTGTGTGTGTTTGATCTGTGTGTGTGTGTTTGATCTGTGTGTGTGTTTGATCTGTGTGTGTGTTTGATCTGTGTGTGTGTTTGATCTGTGTGTGTGTTTGGTCTGTGTGTGTGTGTTTGTCTGTGTGTGTGTTTTGATCTGTGTGTGTTTGATCTGTGTGTGTGTTTGTCTGTGTGTGTGTTTGATCTGTGTGTGTGTTTGATCTGTGTGTGTTTGATCTGTGTGTGTGTTTGATCTGTGTGTGTGTTTGATCTGTGTGTGTGTGTTTGTGTGTTTGTGTGTGTGTTTGGTCTGTGTGTGTTTGATCTGTGTGTGTGTTTGGTCTGTGTGTGTGTTTGATCTGTGTGTGTGTTTGATCTGTGTGTGTGTTTGATCTGTGTGTGTGTTTGGTCTGTGTGTGTTTGATCTGTGTGTGTTTGGTGTGTGTGTTTGGTCTGTGTGTGTTTGGTCTGTGTGTGTTTGGTCTGTGTGTGTGTTTGTGTTTGTCTGTGTGTGTGTTTGGTCTGTGTGTTTGTGTGTGTGTGTTTGGTCTGTGTGTGTTTGTGTGTGTGTGTGTTTGGTGTGTGTGTTTGGTCTGTGTGTGTTTGGTCTGTGTGTGTGTTTGGTCTGTGTGTGTTTGGTCTGTGTGTGTGTTTGGTCTGTGTGTGTGTTTGGTCTGTGTGTGTTTGATCTGTGTGTGTGTTTGGTCTGTGTGTGTGTGTTGTCTGTGTGTGTTTGGTATGTGTGTGTGTTTGATCTGTGTGTGTGTTTGATCTGTGTGTGTGTGTGTGTTTGGTCTGTGTGTGTGTTTGATCTGTGTGTGTGTGTTTGATCTGTGTGTGTGTTTGATCTGTGTGTGTGTTTGGTTTGTGTATGTGTGTTTGGTCTGTCTGTGTGTTTGGTCTGTGTGTGTGTTTGATCTGTGTGTGTGTGTTTTGTCTGTGTGTGTGTTTGGTCTGTGTGTGTGTTTGATCTGTGTGTGTGTTTGGTCTGTGTGTGAGCGTTTGGTCTGTGTGTGTGTTTTATATGTGTGTGTGTTTGATATGTGTGTGTGTTTGATCTGTGTGTGTGTGTGTGTTTGGTCTGTGTTTGTGTTTGGTCTGTGTGTGTGTGTTTGTCTGTGTGTGTTGATCTGTGTGTGTGTTTCTGTGTGTGTGTTTGGTCTGTGTGTGTGTGTTTGTGTGTGTGTGTGTGTGTTTGTGTGTGTGTTTGGTCTGTGTGTGTTTGATCTGTGTGTGTGTTTTGTGTGTGTGTGTCTGTGTGTGTGTTTGATCTCTGTGTGTGTGTTTGGTTTGTGTGTGTGTTTGGTCTGATTATGTATTTGATCTGTGTGTGTGTTTGGTCTGTGTGTGTGTCAGGTCTGTGAGTGTGTTTGATCTGTGTGTGTGTTTGATCTGTGTGTGTGTTTGATCTGTGTGTGTGTTTGGTCTGTGTGTGTGTTTGATCTGTGTGTGTGTGTTTGATCTGTGTGTGTGTTTGGTCTGTGTGTGTGTTTGATCTGTGTGTGTGTTTGGTCTGTGTGTGTTTGGTCTGTGTGTGTGTTTGGTCTGTGTGTGTGTTTGGTCTGTGTGTGTTTTTGATCTGTGTGTGTGTTTGGTCTGTGTGTGTGTTTGATCTGTGTGTGTGTTTGGTCTGTGTGTGTGTTTGGTCTGTGTGTGTTTGTCTGTGTGTGTGTTTGATCTGTGTGTGTGTTTGATCTGTGTGTGTGTTTGATCTGTGTGTGTGTGTGTTTGTCTGTGTGTGTGTTTGATCTGTGTGTGTGTTTGGTTTGTGTGTGTGTTTGGTCTGTGTGTTTGATCTGTGTGTGTGTTTGGTCTGTGTGTGTGTTTGGTCTGTGTGTGTTTGATCTGTGTGTGTGTTTGGTGTGTAAGTGTTTGATCTGTGTGTGTGTTTGATCTGTGTTTGTGTTTGATCTGTGTGTGTGTTTGGTCTGTGTGTGTGTGTTTGATCTGTGTGTGTGTTTGATCTGTGTGTGTGTTTGGTCTGTGTGTGTGTTTGGTCTGTGTGTGTTTGGTCTGTGTGTGTGTTTGGTCTGTAAGTGTTTGATCTGTGTGTGTGTGTTTGATCTGTGTGTGTGTTTGATCTGTGTGTGTGTTTGATCTGTGTGTGTGTTTGGTCTGTGTGTGTTTTGGTCTGTGTGTGTGTTGTGATGTTTGTGTGTGTGTTTGTCTGTGTGTGTTTGTGTGTGTGTTTGGTGTGTGTGTGTTTGATCTGTGTGTGTGTTTGTTTGTGTGTGTGTTTGGTCTGTGTGTGTGTTTGATCTGTGTGTGTGTTTGGTGTGTGTGTGTGTTTGGTCTGTGTGTGTGTTTGGTCTGTGTGTGTTTGGTCTGTGTGTGTGTTTGATCTGTGTGTGTTTCGTCTGTGTGTGTGTGTGTTTGTGTCTGGTCTGTGTGTTTTGGTGTGTGTGTGTGTTTGTCTGTGTGTGTGTTTGATCTGTGTTTGATCTGTGTGTGTTTGATCTGTGTGTGTGTTTGTCTGGTGTGTGTGTGTGTGTGTTTGATCTGTGTGTGTGTTTGGTCTGTGTGTGTGTTTGATCTGTGTGTGTGTTTGGTCTGTAAGTGTTTGATCTGTGTGTGTGTTTGGTCTGTGTGTGATCTTTGTGTCTGTGTGTGTGTTTGGATCTGTGTGTGTGTTTGGTCTGTGTGTGTGTTTGGTCTGTGTGTGTGTTTGGTCTGTGTGTGTGTTTGATCTGTGTGTGTGTTTGATCTGTGTGTGTTTGTGTGTTTCTGTGTGTGTGTTTGGTCTGTGTGTGTGTTTGGTCTGTGTGTGTGTTTGTCTGTGTGTGTGTTTGGTCTGTGTGTGTGTTTGTCTGTGTGTGTGTTTGGTCTGTGTGTGTGTGTTTGTGTGTGTGTTTGGTCTGTGTGTGTTTGGTCTGTGTGTGTGTTTGGTCTGTGTGTGTGTTTGGTCTGTGTGTGTTTGGTCTGTGTGTGTGTTTGGTCTGTGTGTGTGTGTGTCTGTGTGTGTGTTTGGTCTGTGTGTGTGTTTGGTCTGTGTGTGTTTGTTTGTCTGTGTGTGTGTTTGGTCTGTGTGTGTGTTTGATCTGTGTGTGTTTGGTCTGTGTGTGTGTGTTTGGTCTGTGTGTGTGTTTGATCTGTGTGTGTGTTTGGTCTGTGTGTTTGTGTGTTTGGTCTGTGTGTGTGTTTGATCTGTGTGTGTGTTTGATCTGTGTGTGTGTTTGATCTGTGTGTGTGTTTGGTCTGTGTGTGTGTTTGATCTGTGTGTGTGTTTGGTCTGTGTGTGTGTTTGATCTGTGTGTGTGTTTGATCTGTGTGTGTGTTTGGTGTGTGTGTGTTTGATCTGTGTGTGTGTTGTGTGTTTCTCTGTGTGTGTTTGATCTGTGTGTGTGTTTGGTCTGTGTGTGTGTTTGATCTGTGTGTGTGTTTGATCTGTGTGTGTGTTTGGTCTGTGTGTGTGTTTGTGTGTGTGTGTTTGGTCTGTGTGTGTGTTTCTGTGTGTGTTTGGTCTGTGTGTGTGTTTGGTCTGTGTGTGTTTGGTCTGTGTGTGTGTTTGGTCTGTGTGTGTTTGGTCTGTGTGTGTTTTGGTTTGATGTGTGTTTGATCTGTGTGTGTGTTTGATCTGTGTGTGTGTTTGATCTGTGTGGTTGGTCTGTGTGTGTTTGTCTGTGTGTGTGTTTGGTGTGTGTGTGTGTTTGATCTGTGTGTGTGTTTGATCTGTGTGTGTGTGTTTGATCTGTGTGTGTGTTTGGTCTGTGTGTGTGTTTGGTCTGTGTGTGTGTTTGGTCTGTGTGTGTGTTTGGTCTGTGTGTGTGTTTGATCTGTGTGTGTGTTTTGGTCTGTGTGTGTTTGGTCTGTGTGTGTGTTTGATCTGTGTGTGTGTGTTTGTTGTGTGTGTGTGTTTGGTCTGTGTGTGTGTTTGATCTGTGTGTGTGTTTGGTCTGTGTGTGTGTTTGGTCTGTGTGTGTTTGGTCTGTGTGTGTGTGTTTGGTCTGTGTGTGTGTTTGGTCTGTGTGTGTGTTTGGTCTGTGTGTGTTTGGTCTGTGTGTGTGTTTTGTCTGTGTGTGTGTTTGGTCTGTGTGTGTGTTTGGTCTGTGTGTGTGTTTGGTGTGTGTGTGTTTGGTCTGTGTGTGTTTGGTCTGTGTGTGTTTGGTCTGTGTGTGTTTGATCTGTGTGTGTGTGTTTGTGTTTGATCTGTGTGTGTGTGTTTGTGTGTCTGTGTGTGTGTTTGATCTGTGTGTGTGTGTTTGTGTCTGTGTGTGTGTTTGGTCTGTGTGTGTTTGATCTGTGTGTGTGTTTGGTCTGTGTGTGTTTGATCTGTGTGTGTGTTTGATCTGTGTGTGTGTGTTTGGTCTGTGTGTGTGTTTGATCTGTGTGTGTGTTTGATCTGTGTGTGTGTTTGGTCTGTGTGTGTGTTTGATCTGTGTGTGTGTGTTTGATCTGTGTGTGTGTTTGGTCTGTGTGTGTGTTTGGTCTATGTGTGTTTGATCTGTGTGTGTGTTTGGTCTGTGTGTGTGTTTGGTCTGTGTGTGTGTTTGGTCTGTGTGTGTGTTTGGTCTGTGTGTTTGTCTGTTGGTGTTTGTGTGTGTGTTTGTGTGTGTGTTTAAGTTTGTGTGTGTGTGTTTGATCTGTGTGTGTGTTTGTGTGTGTGTCTGTGTGTGTGTTTGGTCTGTGTGTGTGTTTGGTCTGTGTGTGTTTGGTCTGTGTGTGTGTTTGGTCTGTGTGTGTGTTTGATCTGTTTGTGTTTGTCTGTGTGTGTGTTTGTGTCTGTGTGTGTGTGTGTTTGATCTGTGTGTGTGTTTGGTCTGTGTGTGTGTTTGGTCTGTGTGTGTGTTTGGTCTGTGTGTGTGTTTGGTCTGTGTGTGTTTGGTGTGTGTGTTTGGTCTGTGTGTGTTTGGTCTGTGTGTGTTTGGTCTGTGTGTGTGTTTGGTCTGTGTGTGTGTTTGGTCTGTGTGTGTTTGGTCTGTGTGTGTGTTTGATCTGTGTGTGTGTTTGGTCTGTGTGTGTGTGTGTGTTTGGTCTGTGTGTGATCTGTGTGTGTTTGTCTGTGTGTTTGATCTGTGTGTGTGTTTGGTCTGTGTGTGTTTGGTCTGTGTGTGTGTTTGATCTGTGTGTGTGTTTGGTCTGTGTGTGTGTTTGATCTGTGTGTGTGTTTGGTCTGTGTGTGTGTTTGGTCTGTGTGTGTGTTTGGTCTGTGTGTGTGTTTGGTCTGTGTGTGTTTGATCTGTGTGTGTGTTTGGTCTGTGTGTGTGTTTGGTCTGTGTGTGTGTTTGATCTGTGTGTGTGTTTGGTCTGTGTGTGTGTTTGGTCTGTGTGTGTGTTTGGTCTGTGTGTGTTTGGTCTGTGTGTGTGTGTTTGATCTGTGTGTGTGTTTGATCTGTGTGTGTGTTTGGTCTGTGTGTGTTTGGTCTGTGTGTGTGTTTGGTCTGTAAGTGTTTGGTCTGTGTGTGTTTGTGTGTTTGGTGTGTGTGTGTTTGATCTGTGTGTGTGTTTGGTCTGTGTGTGTGTTTTTGGTCTGTGTGTGTTTGATCTGTGTGTGTGTTTGTCTGTGTGTGTGTTTGATCTGTGTGTGTGTTTGATCTGTGTGTGTGTTTGATCTGTGTGTGTGTTTGATCTGTGTGTGTGTTTGGTCTGTGTGTGTGTTTGGTCTGTGTGTGTGTTTGGTCTGTGTGTGTGTTTGGTCTGTGTGTGTTTGGTCTGTGTGTGTTTGGTCTGTGTGTGTTTGGTCTGTGTGTGTGTTTGGTCTGTAAGTGTTTGATCTGTGTGTGTGTGTTTGATCTGTGTGTGTGTTTGATCTGTGTGTGTGTTTGGTCTGTGTGTGTGTTTGATCTGTGTGTGTGTTTGGTCTGTGTGTGTGTTTGATCTGTGTGTGTGTTTGATCTGTGTGTGTGTTTGATCTGTGTGTGTGTTTGATCTGTGTGTGTGTTTGGTCTGTGTGTGTGTTTGATCTGTGTGTGTGTTTGATCTGTGTGTGTGTTTGATCTGTGTGTGTGTTTGGTCTGTGTGTGTGTTTGATCTGTGTGTGTGTGTTTGGTCTGTGTGTGTTTGGTCTGTGTGTGTGTGTTTGGTCTGTGTGTGTGTTTGGTCTGTGTGTGTTTGGTCTGTGTGTGTGTTTGATCTGTGTGTGTGTTTGGTCTGTGTGTGTGTTTGGTCTGTGTGTGTTTGATCTGTGTGTGTGTGTTTGGTCTGTGTGTGTGTTTGGTCTGTGTGTGTTTGGTCTGTGTGTGTGTTTGGTCTGTAAGTGTTTGATCTGTGTGTGTGTTTGATCTGTGTGTGTTTGGTCTGTGTGTGTGTTTGTGTGTGTGTGTGTTTGTGTGTGTGTGTGTTTGGTCTGTGTGTGTGTGTTTGATCTGTGTGTGTGTTTGGTCTGTGTGTGTGTTTGGTCTGTGTGTGTGTTTGGTCTGTGTGTGTTTGGTCTGTGTGTGTGTTTGGTCTGTGTGTGTTTGATCTGTGTGTGTGTTTGGTCTGTGTGTGTGTTTGGTCTGTGTGTGTTTGGTCTGTGTGTGTGTTTGGTCTGTGTGTGTGTTTGATCTGTGTGTGTGTGTTTGATCTGTGTGTGTGTGTTTGGTCTGTTTGTGTGTTTGGTCTGTGTGTGTGTTTGTGTTTGATCTGTGTGTGTGTTTGGTCTGTCAGTGTGTGTGTGTGTGTTTGATCTGTGTGTGTGTGTTTGGTCTGTGTGTGTGTGTTTGATCTGTGTGTGTGTTTGGTCTGTGTGTGTGTTTGGTCTGTGTGTGTGTGTGTGTTGTGTTTGGTGTGTGTGTGTTTGGTCTGTGTGTGTGTTTGGTCTGTGTGTGTGTTTGTCTGTGTGTGTGTTTGGTCTGTGTGTGTGTTTGGTCTGTGTGTGTGTTTGGTCTGTGTGTGTTTGGTCTGTGTGTGTGTTTGGTCTGTGTGTGTGTTTGATCTGTGTGTGTTTGGTCTGTGTGTGTGTTTGGTCTGTGTGTGTGTTCTGTGTGTGTGTGTTTGGTGTGTGTGTGTGTGTCTGTGTGTGTTTGGTCTCTGTGTGTGTTTGGTCTCTGTGTGTGTTTGGTCTGTGATTGTGTTTGGTCTGTGTGTGTGTGTTGGGTCTGTATGTTTGTTTGGTCTGTGAGTGTTTGATCTGTGTGT